>OY757908.1:65401269-65601269 GCA_963585895.1 Sepioteuthis lessoniana
GTGTGTGTGTGTGTGTGTGTGTGTGTGTGAAAAAAGAACTGTGAAAAAAAAATGAAAAAATCTCAGATTTTCATATCAGCTTTATTTCATTTCCCAGATCATTTCTTTGTCAGACCATCTTTTTGCTAAATATGAAAAAAGAAAAATTAATAGAATTCTCAGTTTCACTTGCCACATATTCTTGTCATTTGTCTGTCGTCAGATTGCTGCTGTATATGTAGGTGTCTGGACAGATCTTTGATAATAAGGTAAGGTGAACAACAGCAATTAATATCCAATTGAGGTGATAGCAACAACAATCTTCAATCACCTGCCAACATCAAAGCCGCTGTCAATGAACATTCATGTCAAGTCATTAGAGTAGAAAGAGTAAAAAGGAAAATTTGTATGAGCAATTACAAAGGTGAATGGGAAGGTGCTGTAGACTGAAGAAAAAAGATGAGTAATGAGTAAAAACAAGAAAAGTTTCTTTTTTATTTTCTTTAATAAAAATTAACCAAAACATGCTATAATTATTTTTATCATTTTTTTTATTTCTTTCAAAAAGATTTTAAAAATACCAATGGGTAAAAAACTGAAAACAATAAAAATAACAATTTCTTTGTTTTCTCAGACAAGAAATAACAGTGAAAACTGATTAACTCTAAAAAGTAGAGAATAACAACTCCAGCTTTTATGGCTGGGCTTAGTGGTCAGGACAGGGGAATGATGTTTTGAAAGTCGAAAGGTTACAAGACAGACATTAAAAAGATATATGAAAGAAGGTTCAACTAGCATAAGTCATCATCATGAGAAATGGAATCAATGCACTAAGTTCAAATCCTGGACAACACTGCTTGCATTTCACTTCACATTAATATCCTAGTGAAAGGCATGAATCCTTCTCTTCTCCTTCCAAGTATGGCCAAATAGTGGGGCAGACTAGGTTCTTCAGCCTTAGTTTGGCACTCAGTCTATTAGAAGGAAAACTATGAATTCAAACCTGTTGTACTCTGCCTCAAAATTGACCTCGTGACACATCCTGCCCATGGTGGAGGGGTTGGGTAAACATGTACATGTCAGATATCAATTCTGTTAGAATGTTTGCTTTTTGCTTACTTAGAATAAGGAAAAGCATATATTCCCAGCAATTAACCTATCTATCAAAGCTTCAAAATAAGAGGTGTATTCAAAAAGTATTGAGACTGAAGCTAAATTTACAAGGACAGAAATAAACAATAAATGAAACAATTTTCTCCAAAATAGTACCATTAGCATTTAGCTCTTCTAATTCTTATGAGTTTTCCATTAGTTGAAGCACTTATGAAACCCCTCTTTAGATAAGGGTTGAAGTTGCACTTTTATATATCTCCCAATGTTTTTAAATCATACCAGACGAATTTTCAGTTTAGGAAAAAAGACAAATTTTCAATTTAGAAAAAGAGAAAGTGTCACATAGATCAAGGTCTGGTAAGTGTTGAGAGTACTGCACTGCCGAATCCTGTGTTTCACAAAAAAATTATTAATGAAAAAGTACTGTGATTGTTGATCAAAAAGTATCAAGACTTGGTATTTACTCATTTTGATGAAGTGTAGAAATTAAGACATAACACTTTATTATATGAATTACTCAGCTTTGCCCATCTTCATTTAAATTTTAAATTTTAAAATAGAAATAATTGAAAGATTCATTTCCAATACTTTGGATTATATCAAATCAATGATATCAATTTGAAAATGAATATAGAATATTAAACATCTATTTCTTTTATTTCGGATTTTACAAAGTTCTTTTTAATTTTTTTATAGTGCAAAATCAAATCATGTACTATTTAAACAATAATTAATTGCCATCCTTTTTGAAGGGCCTAGAAAAGGATGTACACACACACACACACACACACACACACACACATATAGCTGTGTTGGAGTTGTTTGTGGTGTAATGGTTACTGTTGTGAGAAATAGACTCATCAACCCGAGTTCAAAACCAGGACAAGGATGTTTGCATTTCACATAGCACTAATACCTTTGGAAAAGGTAGGAATTCAACTATTCTCCCTCCAACTATAGGAAAATAGTAGAGCAGACTAAGCTCTTTAGTCGTGGTTAGACAACCAGTCTAGGAGAAGGAAAACTATGAATTCCAATCTGTTAAACTCCACTTAAAATTGACCGTGTTACATCAAACTTGCATAGAGGAGTTGGTGTATATACATATATATATATATATGTGAGAGGGAGCTGGAGATCGAATATAAACTGTAATATCTTGACCCCACTGTTATGACCGTCACGTTGTGTCTTTCTTGTTCTTTAGTGCTGTTCAACCCGAGACCCACTGCTGGATGCTGGCTTTCTTTATTGCATCTTATCAGCATCTTCTCTGGACCCCAAACTCCATCGGGGTTTCCGAGGACCCCTTGGTCGGGTGTGGCTTTCCTTACCACATCTGGTCTCTAGCTGTCTGGAATTCTACTGGCAACTGCTCTGGCTCGTCGAACTCAACTTGATTATATAATTGTTCAATGCCCACTTGATCTTTGAAATCGAATGTTTAATCATCATCAAGTGGAAATAACTGTCATGCAGTTCAGAGGTCACTCTCTTCTGGTGCATCAGTCTGTATTGGCACAGTGAGACCTTCACTTTGTCCCATATTATAAGCCTTAATCCGCTCACGCGATCTCTTTCGATTATTGGCCATTGGAATGTGTCACTTCCTTCCGGTGCATCACCTTGGAATAGCATTTTTTGGGGCTGGGTCAAAGGTCAAAACATAACAATATCGTGCCCCTTGCATGGATTTCACTGACTCTCCCTCACCACTCATTTCTACTATCCATCGTTCCCGGCAGGTCTTCTAGGCTACATTCTATGTCCACACAGAGCTGCTGTAGATAAGTTGTAACCGGTCATCCAAAACTCGCTCGTCCATGTGAAGGGGTCCAGAGGAGAATGTTGCTTATGAGTTCGTCTTTACTTCTCTATTAGTGTCCAGCATGTCTTGTTCGTCGGACTTGGATAGTTTTAGAGATGGGAGAGAGATGGCCATATAGCTGCTGCTTTGTGGGATGTTGCTTCCAAGATTTGTTCAATACAGCTCGTAACATTCTTGTTCAAGTGCCGTCAAGTTTTTTTCTCTATATGCTTTGTCAGCATCCATGTAGGGCATCCATATAGTTGTATAAACAAGACTGCTGCCAGGAAAAAAATTGCATTTATTTTATCAGTTAGGTCTGAGCTCTATATGACCAATAGCCTATTGATAGCTGTCCATGCCTTTGCTAGTTGAGTATTGACATCGTTTGATGAGACGCTGCTTCTGAGGTATGTGAACTTGTTCACTAGTTTCAGAGGCCCACCTTTTAGTGAGGAGATGTCTCCTTTTTGATTTTGATTAAAGCACATGTATTCTGTTTTGTCTGTATTGACATGGAGGCCTATGCCACCAGCTGCCTTCTCCAGATTATGCAGCAGGAATTTGACTTTGGAGGGTGTATTTGCCAGAAGTGCTACGTAATCAGCGTAGTCTGCATCCGGAATTGTTTGTGTGGGGTATTGCCTGCTTCTTCTCTTTGCTAGAGTAAAGCAATATTCTTTCATTAAATCTATCGACGTTTGAAGTACATAGTCTAGGCAGATTATGAACAGGTATGGTGTTAACATATCTCCTTGCAGAAGTGGGGGAGGTGTAAAATGGAAAACTCTTGAATGATACGTGGGTATGTTTTTAACTATATACATATTTACCAACCCTTCCGCTCGGGCAGGATATGACATAAGGTCAATTTTTAAGCGGAGTTTAACAGGTTTGAATTCAGAGTTTTCCTTCTCCTAGACTAGTTGCCTCACCAAGGCTGAAGAACCCAGTCTGCCCTACTATTTAGCCATAGCTGGGGGGAGAATAATTGGATTCATATCTTTCCTAAGGGTATTAGTGCTATGTGAAATGCAATCAGTCCCATCCAGGATTTGGACTCATGTCGTCGTGTCCATTTCCTATGATGATAACCCTTACAACTATAACTATAACATTTCAACTATATAAAAACCCTAAATTTAAACACCCATCGTCAAAATTTCCCGGCGTATAAATGTCAACAGATATGAAAAGCCTGAAAGTAAGGAAAAGGCGACCTCGACAGTAGATTTTTAGTCTCTTAGATTAAACTATTTTAAATAACGCCGCGATAGTGGGTGTAGGTATGCTTTTCGGTCCACAGGCCCTAAAATCAATAAATAGCAGTGACAAAATACAACTGAGGATGATACAACCGAGTCCTACCAATGTTAGTGACGAAACAGACCTCATCGCCTTCTATAACGAGCTATCCTTAAACACAACGTTCTCATCATCGGTGGAGATATGAACGCCCAAATAGGTAAAAAGTAAACAAGTTCAGTTTACACATTGAATTGCGAGGAATATTCCTCTTTTGAAGGTGTATCCTCCAATCACTGGATTGTCACGGTAAAGATACAACTGAGCCTACGAAGGAATGTGGCCCAAGTAACCAAAACCGTACACTATGACTGATCCTTGGTTAACAATAGGGATATTAGAGATAAGTAAACGTTAACACTAAGTAACAAATTCAATACACCTCAGGATCAATCAGAAATACCTACTCTGAATGATGAATATGAAAGCTTCGTCAATGTCCACATTGAAGCAGCAGCAGAATGCATACAAACTAAATGAAGAGCGAAACCAAGAGTCCCATGAGAGACATTAGCGGTCAGAAAGAAGCGTGCATCCCTATGAAATACGAGGAACCCAATCAATACCAATGCTCTGAAACTTAAAAAGACACAAAATAAACTAACTAACATATAACATAGAGAACAAACAGAATATATCCAAAATCAGATCAATAAGAAGAACGAATACACCTGTGGAAACAACATTTCTAGAATTTACTTGGAAACCCTCCGAAAGTTACGGATGAACATATCACAAAAATTATTAGTAATAAACTATACTCAAAACTAGGACAGTTTACGCAAGAACTCGACTCAGTACTAGCAGTGAGACATGATGATTTTAAATGCATGTGTTGGATTTTATTCTGTCCTTGAATGTAAAATCTTTGATGAATATTATATGCGATTTAAATGAAACGAGTCTGTTAATTTGAAATCTAGTTTTCCGGGTGAACAATTTTAAAAGCAAGCAAGTTAAATGCCTTTTATTTTTTGAAAAACATTCTGTCTCAAATTCTGTCCTGTATATCTTTGAATAGATAAGTTAGTGTAAAATTCGAATATCTTGAAGATTGTTTGAATGCGTATAGAGGTGCGGGTGGATGTGTAGAATGAAAGACTCTTGAATAACACGTGGGTATGTTTTTAACTTTATAAAAACACCAAAACTAAACACCCATTCTTAAAATTTCCCGGCACCTGAATGTTGACATATATGAGAGCCCTGAAAGTAAGGAAAGAAACAAAAAAAAAAAAAAAAAAAAAAAAATAGAATTCTTTGGCTAGTGTTTTGAAAGAGAAAGACAACACGGTTAGCAGATTTTTAGTTTTTTTACGTTAATTGTTTTAAATACATGTGTTAAATTTTATTCTGACCTTGAATATAAAATCTTTGCTGAATATTGTATACGATTTCATTGAAAAGACGAATTTTTCTGAAGCACTCAGTGAATGTGTGCATGTATATATATATGTGTGTGTGTGGGGGTGTTTGATAACTAATAGAAAAATTATAAAATAGATGATATGATTCTTTTCAGCAAAAAATTATTGATAAAATTTGCTGTGTATATGCTATTTCAATGACCTTGAGTAAAGTATGAATCCATTTGTTCTCCCTCCAGCTATGAGTAAATAGTAGGACATATTTAACCTTGGTAAGGCAACCAGTCTAGAAGAAGGAAAAAAATCTCAATTTAAACAAACTGTACTTTGCTTTAAAGAATTGACCTTTTGTCACATTCTGCTAATTGTAGAGGGGTTGGGTAAATACTTATAGGCGAGACTGTATGTAATGATCAGTGTGATTTTTCCTTTTTTATATCTTTTTTTTTTTTTTTTTTGTTCAACTGTTGGGATGAGAGTGTTGTATCCTTAGTGTAACAGTTATCATCAAAAGAAATGGAATCAGTGACCTAAGTTCAAATCCTAAATAAGGCCGTTTGCTTTTCTTTTCAAAGTAAGGCTCTTAGAAAAGGCGTGAATCCATCTTTTCTCATCCTAACTATGGGTAAATAATAGAGCAGTCTTTAAAAGAATGAAGCAAATCATTAAACCTATTGCAATCTACAATGAAAAAGTTGTACAAGTGACGGCGTGCATTTATCATAATCAAAAAGTGACTTCCATGTAAGTCTGAGAATGAACTTTGAAAACATTCTGTAAGAACAAGACGGAATTATTTCCCATTTTCCAGACTCGCATAAACAAAGACAGCAACCGCTGATGACTAATATAAGTTAACCGGACTGTTCACACGTGTTTCAGATCAATAATATTTTGCAATTACCTATATTCTTCGCATCCTACATGCTAGCGTAACAATACTCAAGTTAATTTTGAGTTAAAACAAAACTTTTGAGAATTGAAATAATTAATTAAGGCTTAATTAATACTAAGGACTCAAACTCATGAATGAGCATGAATCACATTACAAATGACCACTTAGATGAGTAAAGCAGTGTGTAACATATTGTTGTTGTGGGTGTTAGTATGTTCAGTGGGCTTAAGAACAAAGCGTGCGTGCTTTAATTAGGGCATCTTTATTCTGAATGGGATAGTGTGATTATGTATTCCTACGCCAAGGGGTTGTAATCTTGCGCGTAGAGAAATAGTCCGTGATATAACTACACAGTGCATCCTTTTTTCTTCAGGTTAGTGACAGTCGTCTCATACGTTTTACATTTTTCTTCTAAATTCCCTCCCCCTCAGAAAAATCATTAAAAGTTGTTGTGCTAGTATAAAACAGCTAACCTATGAGTTTCTTCTTGTTTTGTTTTAATGTGGAAGTAACTTAGATAACTTCCCGTACTGTCCGTGTATCTTAACCTGTTAGCACCCCACAAAACAGCAGCTGTACAGCAACTTGCCTCCTATCTCACAAACCATCCAAGTCAAACAAAGTAGACATGCTGGCTATTGCCGAAGAAGCAAGGACCAACCCATAAACTTAATTCTGCGGTGGGCTCCCACACATCAGGGATGGCTGACCAGCAAAGACTTACATTCATCAGTTCTCTGCAGACATTGGATGTTGTCTTGACAGCAGCCGAGAGCAATCGACGATTCGAACGGATGGCAGGAGAGAGATTCAAAGAAACCCGTACTATCAACACGACTTGATGATGATTGTGATATACATGTGTGTGTGTGTGTGTGTGTTCATATATAAATTTCTATATTGGTGCATTTACATAAATGCACATATTTAAATATACACACCACAAATCAATCATATGCGAACGGATATGCTTTTATAGTTTCTTTAGTGTGTGTGTGTGTATATATATATATATATATATATATATATATATATATACAAATTAGGAAAGGGTTGACACAGAGCCAATGGTGCGAGGGTGACCATTGCTAAACACCGTCAATTGTGTCTGTGCTATCCAAACTTAAATATATGATATATACGCTCTATCAAAATATTGAGTATTCTTTATTTATAAATATAGCAAGCTCCATTATATATATATATATATATATATATACTCACTCTAAAACTTACCATGACAAAACTCCATACATAAATATGCGCACGCACATGTATATAAAAATGGTTATTTGTACATATACCTTACATGTATATAAGCCTTTTATTGGGGGTGGGTAATACGTTAAAAATAAAACAAATGTTCGCTCACATTTTGTTCCAGCAACAAAGCCTTAAAAAAGTTTTTCTATTCATGGTTCGACCAAAAACTGTTCAACACCAATCCAGTATTTGCTTCCTACTCGGCTTTCCAGTGGCCACCTTGCGCAAACGCCAGATGAATGTTAAATTGATTGTATAGTCTTAGGGGCCTTATCTACCCGCAGTACTGCCTCCTTGGCAGGGCTGAGTTGATCACTTTGCGACAGAGGTGCCCCAAAATGGGAAATGCTGAGGAAGCCTCGCTTTTTTTTTGTGACTTCCAGTTTATGAGTGGCCCCATTATAAAATGACTTCAAGTTAAATCTGAATTGGTGGGAAATCGGATAAATCTACCCTACTCCGCTTCACTATTTCTTAGATTTAATGAATGATATATGCATGCAAACATATTTTAGAAGAGTTGCCACTTGTTTACTGCTTATTAGTAATAAAACTTCATTTCTTTTTCTTTTTTTTTTTTTCAACAGAACTGATCTGAATATGTGGATGCTTCTGTGTGCGTTGCTGTCTCACTTACCCCAGAGTTCTAGCCTTGACCTTACCTATACTGTGATGGAAGGGAAAAGTAGCGGCATTTATGTCGGAGACGTAGCGTCTGATTCTGATCTCATGAATAGAATCTCATCGAAAGACCGAAACATGATTACGTTCAGTCAGCTGCAACAGAGTACGAACGGTGATTCCCAGCTCTTTCGTGTCTCCAAAATGACAGGGAAACTCTACACTGCCAAAATGCTGGACGCCGAGTCCATGTGCAAACGTTACAAAGACTGCTACAAGACTGTCAACATAGCAGTCCAAAAGGGGACCTCATTTATCACACTCTTAGAAGTAAAGGTAAAGATAGAGGATGTTAATGACCACCGGCCGGAATTTCCCCATAAACAAGTCAACATAGAATTTGAAGAAGACGACAGTAAAGGTGCCAGAAGACCCATCCCCCACGCCATCGACAGAGATGTCGGAGTTATCAATTCACGGATTGCTTATCAGCTAAAAAAGGATTCCAATAATCCATTTATGTTGGCAGAATCCAAGAACGAGGTGGGAACTTCGGATCTCAGCATCGTGCTCAGAGAAACGCTTGACAGAGAAATAAGGAGCCATTACCGGCTCCAAGTGGTTGCCAGGGACGGAGGTTCCCCTCCTAAACAAAGCATTCTCGACGTTCACATTTCAGTCCTCGATGTCAACGACAACCCACCAATATTTTCCCAAAATATCTACAACGTGTCAATAAGAAACGAACCCAGCAAAACCATTCCGGTTGTGATTTTATCTGCCACGGATCTTGATTCAGGACAGAACGGGAAAACTTCGTACCACTTCAGTTTTCAGACCTCCGAGAACCTTAAGGCCCACTTTAAACTAAATGAAGTCACTGGCGAGATATTTTTATATAAGGAATTCAAGTTAGGACAGGAGTTTACGAATGAGCTCTATGTTAAAGCCACAGATGGTGGCAGCCCACCCCTGAGTTCTTTTGCAAAGGTTTTGGTGAATGTCATTAACCAGAGGAACAATGCACCCAGTATAGAGATGAACTTCGTTTCAGAATCGACTGAAAACACTGTCGCCATTTCCGAAGACATTGAAGTCGGAAGCTTCATTGCCTACGTGAAGGTAAATGATCACGACGCAGGGCGCAACGGAGAGGTCAGCTGCGACCTCCACCACAGCAAGTTCCAATTACAGAGCCTTGATATAAAAAAATACAAGATCATACTCAAAGACCCACTAGATAGGGAAACAGAAGACCACCATGACATTACCATCAGCTGTCGTGACAAAGGGTCGCCTCCTTTGTACAGCGAAAACAAATTCGCCATTAAGTTAATAGACGTTAATGATGTGCGGCCACGATTTCCTAAAAAGATGCTGAAATTTTGGGTGTTTGAAAATCAGAAATCTAATATCCCAGCTGGATTTATTAATGCCACTGACCCTGATTTAGGTCCTGGTGGTAAACTGACTTATTCTCTACAATCTAAAGACAAGCAGTTCGTACCATTTCAGATCAGAGAAGATGGTTTGATTTCGACAATTATTTCACTGGATCACGAGTTTCAAAAAATGTATAAGTTTCAAGTTCTAGCAAAAGATAATGGGATACCTCCCCTAAATAACACAGTAGATGTGATTGTAGAAGTGAGAGACGAAAATGATAACACCCCCTATTTTACCTACCCAAGTGTTAACCCCTTTTCTGTGGATGTTATTTACTTTCCGCACCATACAAAAAACATTACGACCCTCAAAGCTTCTGATAGTGACAGCCGAGAAAACGCTTTTCTCAAATATGAAATATCTCGGGGTAACGATAAGCAACTATTCTCAATCAACCATTATACGGGGCTCCTAGCATTCAGCCGAACTCTTGGACTCCAGGACACCGGCTCTTATGAACTTGAATTCATAGTCAAGGATAGCGGCAGTCCAGTCTTGTCAGCATCGACGACGATATTTTTGACACTGACAATCAGCAACAAGACATCCGGCATGTTGAATGCCGTTCACATACGAACAGACGACAAGGTCCACCTCAACTTGGCGGTGGTCATCGTTCTGGGTGCTGTAACGTTAGCCGTGATCATTACAGCATCTGTATCCGTTTGCTTCCTCCGCTGCCACAGCCGGTCATCAACAAGCAGCGGGGAGTGCCAGACGAGCACCAACAGATATGTCAATGAACAGAGACACTTGATGTGCAGGTCACAGGCGGGAGTTCCCGTTGCTATGACTGACCCCTGCAAGAAGAGAAACATCCCAGTAACCGGTCCGAGAAGAGGGTCACACCCAGCAGACAAATTCGGTAACCATCAACAGGTGTCTGCCAAAAACCCGCAGACGATGGATATTATGCATCAGGTAAGTGCATAAACAAATTCCCTATTTAACCGAGGATTGACTGATTGATTTTAACGGTATTTCAACCCATTTGGGGTTATTTTATGTCCAGAGGTTAGAGAATTACGAACACTGTACATTTATATTTACATTTTTGTGTAATTGCTTTTTAAGAGTTTTTTTGCATGAATTCCTATCGAAGACAAAATGATTTGCAGTTATCTGATTTCAAGTATTCTAATCTGATGCTAACAATTAAATGGTTTTAAGTAATTATGTCTTTTTAATAATATTCATTTGCATAAAGTTAAAGGTTTTCAAGTAACCAATAATAATATTCCTTGGTAAACAATTATAGCTTCTAATACAAATAATTTACTGTTACATGACATCAAATGACTGCATATAACAGTAAATTATTCCTATCGAACACGAATAATTTTGAAACAGCTTTGATCCACTGATGAGACCCTAACTGTTAGTACCACTTTGAGTCCAGGTTAGAAAATGAGACCCACAAAGTTTTCTGGGACTTTGAGATACAAACTGATCACTAGATTCAGACCTGAAGACCAGAAAAAAGAATTCGTCAATGAGAGAATTTTTCCATTCCAATAGACTATAGAGAGAATATAATGGAAAGCGAAAAGATAAACAAATACCTGAATCTTGTTAGAGAGTAGAAAAATCAGTAGATCATGAAGGTGAGGGTGATATTAATTGTAGTTAGAGCCTTTTTGTTGTATAGCCGTAATAGACGGGAACATAATAAAACACAATATACGAACTTCAATGAACGAACGAACACACTTCTTTATAAAAATATACATAGTAGTAATTGTATCAACTCATATTTCAATGCTTTATATGTAGGGCTCAATCACTTTTTTTTTCTGAAATTATTTTCAATGTAACTTTTTGAAAGGCCAAATAACATTAATATATAAGCCAACAAGACTCAGAGAGAAGAAATTACAATATTCGAATGAGCAATTTACTTACAGTCTTTGACGTGTTTCAATTTTTTTTTTTTTTTTTCATCTTTTTTGTTTTTCGCTGTTTGTCTGTTCTGGTTTTCTTCTTTCTCCCAGTCTGTTGCATTTTTCTTTGTTCTTTTCCTCTATCTCTCCATTTCTTGTGTCTCGTTCGCCTTTGAAGTGTTGCATTCTGTTTCCGATTCTCTCTTAGTTTCTCTTCTTTCTTCAAGGTTCAAAATCTTTATCGGCCGTTTCTTTGATCGTCTAGTTCAATTCAGGTTCGATACCACGCCATGTGGGCATGAACTGGCCTTCGGCACCAAATCGTATTATGTTGTATACTATATTACGCGTATACAAATATACACGGGAACATAATCAAACACAATATACGAACTCCAATGAACGAACGAACACACTTATTTATAAAAATATATCTTTCACACTTTATTCTCGAAAGGGTGATGTTTGTTGTGTGTGAGAGATGAGCTGGAGACGGGGACAGACTGCTATATTGACCCAAGTTCTCCTCGCAACCATAGCAGCACTTTTTCCTCATCTTGGCTGGGGTTGCTCAACCATGGGTCACTGAGGGCCCAAAGCCCTTTGTCTACCGCTGGCACTCACTTCGGCATCTTGTCTCCAACTGAATCGAAACGTCTGTTCACCTGGTTATATTATTGTTTAACGTTCACCTGCTTCCACTGTTCTTCCGCTTATTTACACAGGGGCATCTCTTGATTGATGGCTCGGTCGAGGGTCAATATATAACATTTTGAATGGTCCCAAAAGTCTGGAAAAAGAGATTAGAAAAATTGAAGATCAGAGGAAGAATTGAGGACATCCAGAAAACAGCACTCTTAAAATCAGTTGGGGTTGCTTAGAAGAGTCTAGGAGATCTGAGAAGATTGACTGTCACTCAAGCTCCAGTGAAAAACCTACAACGAGAAGTCTTTATGAAAAACTCCCAAGGGGTAAAATAATAAGAATTACAACTATCTATTTCTTCTCGAGATACTAGCGTCCTCTTTCTGCTTCTTCAAAGGTCTGTGATTGTCGGGTCATCAGTTAGGCAACTGAAATACAAGTCAGACATTATGATTTTTTTCTTCTGTTGTTGATCGTTGGTTTCTTATTTCATTTAGAATTTTAGTTAGAAAGAATGTTTCCTTTTGCATTATCGGTAACATGTCTGATAATTTCGCTGCACTATGCAGTAATTCTGTCTCTTCCAGCAATTGTCTTTTCACTATTTCCTCACATTATTCCCTTGCCCATGCGATTAGCAACGAGGGTCTGAAAGGCATCGAGACTGAAAATGTATTTACCAAGACAAAAATGAACGACTAATAAAATGTTAATTTTTTTCGAAATGTGTTATTCAAAATTTTCTATATGAAACCCAACCTATCAGAATACTCTGATTTTACCCTCTACAGAAGAGTAAGACCTCCTCTCCAATTCATAGTCATTATTCACAGCTCCACTTTGACTGGTAGTGGTCGTACCTATTAGAGTCTCATTTATAGGTGAAATAGATCTGTTTGAAAATTATTTGTATTAGCTAAGAATACCTGATATCATATAATTTTATGCAAAAAGCCGTTAAAGAAACCACACAAAAAATGTTAATATAAACGTACAATGTACGCAATTTCTTAACCTCTAGGCATAAACCCCAAATAGATTGACATGCCGTTAAAATCAACCAGACAGTGAATCTCATTTCTTTTTTTTGGTTTGGTTTGGTTTTATGGCATATCAACCATTGTAGGTTATTTGATGTCAAATTCATTTTTATACATTTAAACAGTTCTATTTCAAACAATTCAGTTTAGCATAAGTACACAGTTTAGTTCTATTTGACCCATAGATAGGACCCTTCAGGTACTACCCCTCCAGGCCAAAGTGGACCTGGGAGCGATAGCAGTAAAGGGGTACATAGCATTACTGAATTGGTTGGTTGTTTGGATTTTATGGCATATCAACCTTAGTAGGTTATTTAATGCCAAATCCATCTTTAAACAAATAATCAGTTCTAATTCAAACAAATCAGTTTAGCATGAGTACACAGTTTAATTGTTCAAAACATTTCTATTTTAAGCTATTCAGTTTAGTCAAACAGTTCTAATTCAAACAATTCAGTTTAGATCTATTTAACCCAGAGAAAGGGCCCTATCAGGTGCTACCATTCCAGGCCAGAGCGGACCTGCGAGCAATGGCAATAAAAGGGTGCTCCGCATTCCCCAAAACTCCAGCATCACTGCAACCTCACCATTAGATTGTTTAGTGTCATATCCAGGACACTTGTTTTTTTTTTTACCCCTCTGCAGAGGCGCAGTCGGTGTATTACTGGAGCCTCACCATCAAATTGTTTAGTGTCATATCTAGGACACTCAGAGGGGAAGTCTTACCCTTCTGTAGAGATGCAGCCGGTGTATTCTGCAGCCGCAGCCGACTGGGCCATTTTGATTCTGTGTGAAGATGATACCGTCGTATTTCGTTTAATGTTCTACACATCTTAAAATTTTGTGCTTAAGGTGAATTTTCATTAAGGACATAGGAAAAACTCGCATAGTAATGGATTGGATGAATCTCGTGGGAATGCTACACTTGGCCAATCCTGTGTCTCACTGAAAACCGTCGTTCAAAAAATATCGAGACTGGCTTTATGGACTTTTTTCAAATTAGCATTGACTCGTCTAAAGTTTGTTCAAACATCATCACCTTATTATACAAGTTTCTCAGCGAATCGTATGGATCCATGTTTTCCTTTAAGTCAAAAGTTGTTTTATCAAGGTTCTTTTTAGCGAGAATGTTCAGTAGTTCACCTGCATTTCTGATGATATCATAAACAAATCTAAATGTTAGAAAGGGCCGTTGAAAGAGCCATGCTCCTCTGACTTATTTTGATGTACCCTTGATTTTAAATTCGTAATCACTTTTTCTCTATTAGAACTATTGGAATTCTTAGATGCTTTTTGGAACGTTACCGCTATTTGGTGCTTGGGAGGATATTTATTTCCCTACTCACCAATGTCCGATATTCATTAATACACTTAGATTGGATAACCGAAAAGGAAAGACGAGATATACTCATGTGAACATATAAGACATTTAATGCATACATAAGAGAATCGTTCATAAAATTATAAGCCTTATACATCTGGGTGAAGCTTAGTACTTCTTGAACGACCCTTGGATATAAATATATTTAGCAAATATAAGAGGAATATTATAACAATACATTACGTGACCAACAAACAGATGAAATGCATGACCCAGTAGTGCATAAAAAAAGTACAAAAATTGTATACAGGTCTTACTTGTCTTAAGTCGTTAAACCATGTGACCTTACATATCAAGGCTGCGGCAAAAGGCTATTGCCGGCAACTGGAGACAAGGTCTTAATTCTGTTCAACGAACGGAGGGTAAGAGCATGCCTACTTTGTTCCAAAAATGGGGATTAAAGACAGGTCTCATCTATCCGAAGAACACGGACCAAAAGAGGTAGATAAACCAGGGACACGTGGTATCTGAAGTACGACTACAATCGAGGAAAGACAAGTATTTTTGTCTCCCTACAGAACAAAGGTATATATATATATATATATATATAGAGAGAGAGAGAGAGAGAGAAATAAAAAATATATAAAACTGAAAACTAAATACTTAAAGGAATAATTAAATGATAATGATAATAATCAGATAAGTAAATGAAAATTCTAGAATAAATTAAACATATTAGGGCAAATAATTTTAAAAAATCACAAAATTGAGATAATATAACCTCGTAAAAAACTGCCAACTAGATCATACTTTCCAGGATCCCCCGCACAGCAATAAATAAAAGGATACCCACTTCTTAAGAACCTGTTGGTCGGATGATCACAAGGCGAGAAACTGACAGTCACCAAGTGCCGCTGACTATGTCTATAATGCTCTAACCCAGATTTCCATATACTCTATCACCGATATTGAGAATTCTTATTTATGAATATAGCAAACTGCATTTTACACACACACACACACACACACACACACACACACACACACACACACACACACATATAATACATTACCCCAGACAAAAATTATTGGCACATTTATGGGATGTTCACCTTTTTTTAAATTTAAATTTTAAACTAATAACAGATAAGACGCAAAAACTTTTTTTATTCAAGAGTTGAGCATTTAGCATCGTAAAATATAACTAAAACTACATTAAACTGATGCTAAATTTATTCAAGTCATGCAGTAGAAAAATTATGGAATGACCAAATATTGAGGAAAAAAATGATGGCATGCTTTATATATATATATTATGAAAATATATAATGAAGAAAAAAATTATGGCATCATTATATATATATATATATAATGAAATTATTTTGCTGAAAAAATTATGGAATTCATTATATATATATATTTATATATAATAAAAATATATGAAGAAAAATTATGGTATTCATTTTATATATATATATATATATATATATATATATATACAATGAAAATATATAATGAAGAAAAATTATGGCATTCATTATGTATATATATGATGAAGAAAAATTTATGGCATTCATTATATATATATATATATAACGAGGAAAAATCATGGCATACAATATATATATATATATATAATGACGAAATATAAGGAGAAAAAATTATGGCATTCTATATATATATATATATATATATATATATATATATAATTTATATAAGGAAAATATATCATCATCATCATCATATCGTGCTGGCAGCACGGATATCCCTGACCCTCTCTCGCCACTCCTCCCTATCGTTCATCGCCCTAGGTAGGTCTTCAGGACAACAACCTGTATCCTCACATAGCTGCTGAATGTACGTTCGTGCTGGTCGTCCTGCTTTTGCGCGGCCGTGTGTGGGGATCCATAAGAGTACATCTCTTATGAGTTCATCTCTGCTTCTCCAGCAGTGTCCTACATGTCTGGTTCGCCTAACTTGAATAGTTTTCGTGATAGGGGGCAGGTGGCCGTACAGTTGGTGTCTTGTGGGGTGTTGCTGCCAGGACTTGTTCAGGATTGCACGCAGCATTCTTGTGTAATTGCCATCTAGTTTCTTCTCCAGCCGTTTTGTTAGCGTCCATGTAGTGCATCCATATAGCAGTATCGATGTGACCGCTGAAGGAAAATATATAATGAGATAAAAAAAAATGGGACTCATTTTATATATATATATATATATATATACTCCAAATATATGAGGAAAAAATTACGGCATTCATTATATATAAAATCATTCCCGTAAAAGGAAAATAATAGAAATATTTAATCTATAACTGGGGTATAATATGGTTCATACTTTTCCCAATGGTATTAGCCATGTAGAAATTGTTGAAAGTGGATCTAAAGGCGGACTCCCATTGCAATGCCGCCATGTTATATGGATATTTATATATAATCGTAGAATGGCACTTCGTTTGTACAATTTGGAAGGTTCTTTCTGAGAATTTGGCGTCAATTTTTAGTAGAGGATATTTGGGGGTTATTGTAAATATTAATGTATAAGGATGTCGATCGTTCCTTTCCAGAATCATTGATGAAAAGATTTTCGACGTTGAGTGAGGCTATGGTTTGATTGTTAGGTTTTTTAAGTTTATAAAATTTTAATAAATTCATGGCTGGATTTAAGGCTAGATTTGCTAAATACGTAGGGTGTTATAATTTGGTTAACTCATACATGGAAGTGGTGACTTGAGAGATAATGGGTCGAAGAGGATAGTGTTGTTTATGGATTTTAACAGTTCCGTACACGTATTCGAGTTTATAGTCTCCTGGGACTTTTGAAAGTTTGAGGCTATCTTGTTATGCATTATTGACTCTGATAAGTTAGTTGATTTGGAATTTCAATTGATTATATAAATGATTTGTAAAGGAATAGTTTGTAGGTTACGGTTGTGGCGGAATCACCAACTAATGGACCCAACCACTCTCCATAATACCGGAAGACGCAGCAATACGAAGTTAGTCTAGATCCAGAAGCTAACCTCGCCCCCGCACGGTTACGCGAACTAGCTTACCGTCCTATGTTCCTGTAACCATCCTTTGTTCTTGTAAATATATACCTATATTATAACTGTGGTGTTCTGTTCTCTTTGTGACCCCTTCCAGGGCCATAACAGTAACATTATTTTAAAACGAGCCATAGCTTCTTTGTTTGCAGAAAGTTAAATGGTTTTAAGTATTGTTATCCAATACTCGACATAATATTAATCATTCGTTGGCACACAGTTAAATGGTTTCAAGTATGGCTATCTAATACTAATTAATCTATTGAATATTAATTATTTGTTTGCACATAGTTAAATGATTTTAAGTATTGCTATGTAACATCCTGTTTATCAAATATTCCTATCTAATACGAACAACTTGTACACAGTCAAATATTTTCAAATAACGATAATAATAATAATTCAAACAAAAAAAAAAAAAATGAACATTTCAAATTGATACGTAGATGTGACCAAAACAGGTAATACCACTCTACATTATAGTGGCCCTGAGAGTAGTGGTAATGAAGTGGCACTCCACATTCATCAAAATTCAAGAGTGGAGCTTTACCATCAGATGCAGTCTAATGTCGTGCCCAAGACACACTTTTCACGAGAAGTATTTATCGGAGATCATAAAATAATCAATTCTATCTTGTAATCCAAAGGAGAAATGATTTCAAAATACACTCATTTTCTATTAACGTTGGGAGAGACGCTAAGTTAAATGACCATGTTGGAGTCTTCAATTTTGTTCAAAAGTTTTTCAAAAGATTTCACAGTTTAGCTATATTCATATTCAAAGTCGCCTTCCAATGTCTTATAATTTTAATCTCAATTGTCGGAACGTTTTTAAATGAACTGGGAAAAGGTAAGGTTGATAAAATCTTTAAAATAAATATGTTCACAAAAGGAAAGAAAGATTAGGCAACCGAAGAATTATATTGATTTCTTTTTTCTTTTTTTTTTAACAAATTACTTTCTGTTTTCGTAATTTTTTTCAGGTGAATAATCAAGTAAAATCAATTAAAACCAAGCGATGAAAACGCGCAAAATGGAAAAATGCTCGATCCATAAAATATAAAACAAGCATCAGTTAATTAAA
This sequence comes from Sepioteuthis lessoniana, assembly GCA_963585895.1. Lineage (NCBI taxonomy): Eukaryota > Metazoa > Mollusca > Cephalopoda > Myopsida > Loliginidae > Sepioteuthis > Sepioteuthis lessoniana. The sequence goes on from OY757908.1 coordinate 65,420,082, forward strand.
ATTTCTTATAAATTTTCTATCACCAATAAAACAACAATACCGGCGTGAATGTACGCGTGCAATTAGATGCGCGTACGCACGCATTCATTATATATATATATATATATATATATATATATATATATAATGAAGACATCTGCACAAAATTTTATCACTTTCAGGAAAAACAAAACGAAAACGAACAAACTTTGAATCTGAATTGTGAAATCAAATGAATATTTTTTTAACGAGATTTCTTTGATAAATTTTAATCTGAATGCCAAGAAAGATTAATTTCTGAGGAAAACGATTTCGAACATGAAAAAAAAGAGTATGCATGGAAAATTATCGTTGAAATCTGTACACCAGGATGCCATTGAAATGCGTGAGTTTTATTGGGTGACAATAAAGGCGAATGCAGAAATTCAATGTAAACAACAGAATAAATAAACATGTTAAGATGTTAATCGTCATGCCTCTAATTCCATTATTTAATTCTGCTACATCTAAACAATTTTCATTTCGGAATGTCAGTGTCTTATACAAAGCATTCAGTAACAGAAACGGAGAAATACCAATTCCCCGTTTCAGGTTTTTTCATTGTTTTTAGATATTTGTTTGATAAAAGAGAAAATTAGCATGAGGTCAAAAGAGCGAAACAATAGTAATTTTACAAACTTATGAGAACTTTTAAAGGCGAGGTAACAAAAAAGACAGAAAATTGTTACGAGGGTAAATAGTTTGGTCTGGTTTCTTTGTTTAATGGGATATTCTTCGCGGGTTATTTAATGCTAAATCCATCCAAGTAGAAGAACAGTAGGGGTACTATTTAACCAATAGTTCTGAAGATAAGAGGTTTCACACCTTTCCAAAGAATATTAGTCCAAATGGAGTGAGAAAAGGCTTAGTACAATGTCGCAGTCAAGCACGTTAGCCACTACGCCACAGGGACTCCCCTACGAGGGTAGAGTGTATCAAAATTGATTATTCAAATTATGGGTACATTTTGCCTGTATCGAAATGATATCGGCTATTTGACGCTAGAGGGATATTTATTTTCATTCCTACTCACCAGGATTCAATATTAGCATTACTGTAAACACTGAATAAATAGAAAAAAAAAAGATGAGATGCCTTCATATCGTTAAATAATAGATCGGTGAGATATATTTTTGACATAAAGTATAACATTCGTCTTGAGTGGAAAAATACAAGAGCCAACCAGTTTGATGGACAGCTGTTAAAGTCGCAGTCAATCTAACCCTAACCCATAGCTCTCATTGGATGGTTTCAGTTTGGTGACAAAATCGGCCCCGGAGTTAGTATAAGTTACTAAGAAATTCTTAACGAATGAGATTGAAAACTCCATGTTAATCTCGTTGATTCTCCGTTTAAACCAGGCGGATAATGATTTAAAATCGTGAAGAAATAAAAAGTAAAACATGCTCATGAAATTGTGGTCACGTTGTCGCTTCTCATCAAGGAATACGAACAAGAATGGAAACACAAAAGGAACATCAAAACTATTGGGGCGACAAGACGACCGACCAGGGAAGAAGTGAAGTGAAAAACGAACTGGAGTGAGGTGAGGAGATAATAACTGACCGATCGTCGTGTAAGGCTCGTATACATATAATAAATATAGCTCGGTAGAAGGAGGACCGTATATAACAATATGAACATATATATATATATATATATATATATATATATATATATATAGGACATTCGATAGAGATATAAAACAGGTATTACAATAATAAGTAACGTCTCCCAAACAGGTAAATTACACGCACTTTTTCATGAACAAGCGGCGTATATACAGGTGTAGAAAAATAAGCATATAAACGTCTTACTTTTCTCTATCGTTTTCATTGTAATAATTAGGTGAAATAAAATACCTTGCTGGAACTCGAGGAAAATAAGACCTACTTCAGTTCACTGACAAGGCTATCAACTTAAGTCTTCTCACTTCAAAGCCAAGACCCAAAAAAAGATTAATGGGTCTCAATTCTGACATAACCAACGGGCACGTGACGTGGGAAGACACGCCCACAATTCAAGGGAAGACAATCATTTTTGTCTCTACATGTTTTGTTGGAAGTAGAAGGTATTTAGTCATGTCCACACTCACCAAGGTACATTATCAGCATTAGTATATCTGTGATATACTAATACTGAATAAACAGAAGGAAAGACAAGATAAGTTTATTTACACATCCAAAACATTTAATAGATACATAATATATATACAAGTGGTATTAAAAAGAATGCACTATCGTGTCCCGACAGAAAAATATGCCCATATTATTCTATAAACAAGCAGTATGCAAAAGGGGTACAAAAGCAGAAAAAAGTCTTCCTTGATAATATCGGAGAATCAAATGCCATAGGTGGGAAAGAAGATAATATCTCCACTGTACAAATAACGGAGGTGGAGAGAAGGGGAAAATTTCGTATTTTGGTTGGGCGCGTAGACATTTATTGACCAATCAGATTTGTATTTTACTATCTTATTTTCGAGCCTAAATATTTTCTGTTAGTCCACTTCCGATCCTATTTTTCTAGAATGTTCTATTCTATGTTTTTAGCTGATTGGTTGAAAAATATAACAATGTAACTTAAATGCTAATACGGTTTTGATCCTAAATTTCTAGAATGTTCTTAAGTATGTTTTTATTGCTTATTTTAAGACTAGAAAAAATGTGTATCCCATAGAGACAAAAAAGAGACGAGAAATGATGTCTGGTATTGTAATCTGTGAGAGACCATGTGCCACCTAACGGACACACCCAATGTCCAAAGAAAACATTAATTGTCTTCATACAGGGTCACAAGAACGAAGCAATAGAAATTTCATAAGCTTATGAGAATTTTTAAAGGTGAGGCAACAAAAAAAGATAAGAATTTGTTACGAGGGTAAAGTGTGTAGCGAATTATAGTTATCCCCAACAGATATAGGTAAAAAAAAGTACAACACTTGTTCTTCTACAAGGATGAATTTAGCATTAGATAAATCATGAAGGTTGATATGCCATAAGATAAACAAAATCAGTGATGAGTTATTTTTCCTTATCTTGTTACGTAATGAGTTATTGTAATAAAATGTAGCTTAATATTTTAACTGGGAAATCTCCCGGCTAATTCTGATAAAAGTTTCATACTAAAAGCAATTATAAGTAGAATACCTTAACAGAAAATAAATATTAGGGGGATACGTAGAGTAGACGTTGTCTTTTTATGAATTTATATATTACTAGCATTAATCAATAATTTACAAATATATCTTAGGGTGAGTATAACATTACTTTCGTATGTGTACAGAGTACATTAATGTTTTTAATGTTCTTTTTCCTTAATTGCTTGTGTGTTAGTCTTGAATTCCTTTGAAAATTAAACTTTATTATCGTTCATGAAATTCAGAACTGACATTTTGGTTCACCAGTTGGAGTAGTAACAAAATTTCTAAGGTCTATTCTCTTTGAATATCGGTCTAAATTATCACCACTTTGAAAGTCTTCTGAAATCTCCTCTACATTGATAGAACTACACACATATCCGTTCCATGAATAAGCAGTAAGTAAAAGGGCGACAAAACAGAAAAAGCCTTACTTAATAAGTTAAGGTAGCCATGAGGCTTTACCGTTCTCAATCAGGGTCAGAGACAACTTTTCAACTGTTCAAAGATCAGAAACAAAAAGACATTTTGAATGGAGTCCCCGCTGAGTTATTTAAGGGAGATAATTATTTATAGTATCCCTACAAAGGGATTAAACAAGATGACCGATTTCCAATAGAGCTCAATCTGAAAGATGTCTTTGTCCAGGATTACGTGCATTTGAACATTTGTTTTTTTCATTCGTTCGTTTACTTCGATTTAGATAGAAACAGAGTGAATCAGATATGAATAAACTGAGATAGCTACAAGTACATTGTGTTAAATTTGAACGGACTGAGACAGCTACAAGCAGATTGAAACAGATGCGAATAGACTGAGATAGACATCAACAGAATGAGATAAATACGAACAGACTGAGATAGCTAAAAGCAAAGTGAGAAAGATATTTTTATCGTGATTACATGTGATCGAAAAGGATTCAGATCCGTGTGCTTTTTAAACAACATTAATTGATGTTCAAATTGTCTGGGATTATTATTTTTATTTTTATTTGTACTTAGTTGAAAAGATAATAAAAAAGAAATTCGATACTTTCTGATTGAATACTGATTTTTTGTTTTTTCTTATTATAAACAGATGCCAATCCAAGAGTTATCTCACAGTTGTGAAAAAGATCTACGAAGTGGATCAGTCATAACAACTACTTATCCAAGTTGCGGGTCAACAAAATCATTCCAAGTTGACAGCGGCCACGGCTGGAGTGAAGATGATATAGATCAAAGTGAAGCAGGCTCAGGTAAGTGAATAAATAAGCCATATTTGTTTAGGATGAAGGTATATAATACATGACTGAGTTTACTACAGAGCTAGACTGAGCAGTCGGACAATCAGCAAGGATCGAGGGTTTAAAGGACCAATACGCTAAAGGACAAAAGTATAATTTTTGAAGTAGTCGCAATGTATTATGCGTACGCTGTTTTAACACAACGAATCTATTCTATTCAATAAATATAGCCTGCTTGGTATATTTATAAAGGTGTTCCTTGAAAGAGGAAATAAACACCCCAATAAATTTCTTTATATTTTTTAAAGACCTGGAAATTGAAAAACATATCTGATTAAGATAATACATATGAGTACTCTTCTCTAACCAGATATGAATATATTGTAGGGCAGAGTGGGCTCTTTAGTCTTGGTACAGCAACCAGTCTAGGAGAAAGAAAACTAAATTCAAATCAGCTGTACTCCATTTGAAAATATTCTTTGTTGATGGAGTTTAGAATACTCAGAGAATATACCCTACATACCCCCACCAAAAGGATGTTCTGGGTATGACACTAAACTTCATCTGGAGGTGAGGCTCCAATTCAAGATATCTGAGGAGTGTGGAGTACTCCTTCATTGCCATTGCTTCCAGGTCCATTCTGATACCGAGGTGATAGTTGGGTTAGATTTTTTGTTTAATGGTATATGAACCTTTGTGGGTTATTTAATGCCAAAGCTATCCTTGTTGACGAACAGCAGTAATACTATTTAACCCATAGAGGGACGGAGTGATAGTACCTGTTAGGGTCCAGTTTATGGGTCAAACAGATATGTCTACAAATTATTTGTATAAATAGGAATACTTGATATCATAACTGTGTGACAAAAATACTCTTAAGATACTACACAAAAATATAAGCATACAATGTAAGCAATTCTCTAAAGTTATAAAATAACTCCAGACGGGTCGATATGCCATTGAAATCAATTTAGTGTTTTGAAAATGGTTAGTTTCCATAACACTATAAATTATTTGACAACAAAAATAAATAATGAAACTTCTTTTGAAACACAACAACGAAAAGTTTATTATTTTAGCAGAAGTAAAAGAGTAAGCGTGAGAAAGTGTCCCTTTTGGTGTCGCCGGTTAGTATGTTGGTCTTTGAGTTTGCAGGAAGTGTGTGGGTGGGTGTGTGTGTCACTGTAGCGAGTTGCTCGTGTGACTGACCGCAAGGCTGGTTCTTCCGTGTGTGAAGCTAGTAGCTGCATGTTCTTCTGTGAAGGCGAGAGAGGTCTGTCATGGCTGTGAGCTAGGTGCTCTTTGACCATATGTGTGTGTCACTGTAGTGAGTTGCTCGTGTGACTGACCACAAGACTGGTTCTTCCATGTGTGAAGCTAGTAGCCGCGTGTTCTTCTGGGAAGGCGAGAGAGGTCTGTCATGGCTGTGAGCTAGGTGCTATCTGAGGTTGTCAGCTGACTACCAAAAGGACAAGAAAAAATAGTCCTAGAGTGGGAGAAGGAATCAATGCGCTCTGCCTGGCGATTGGTCGGTGTATAGCCGAATCGCTTGGTGGGGGCATTGATTCGCGAAAGGAAATAGATCTATGGCTGCTACATCAATAAATCAACATCTGATTAAGATAATGTATGCAATTACTCTTCTTCCACCAGCTACAGATAAGTAGTAGGCCAGGCTGGATTCTTTATCTTTTGTTAACTGTACTCCACTTAAAAAATGACCTTGTGTCACATCCTGCCTTGGGTTGAGGGAATTGGGTAAATATATACATATGAGTATGAAATGGGTGGTAGGGTGGCACAGGAATCCATAATCATTTTGGCCCAGTTTTCTTTTTCCTAGTCTGGTTGCCTAACTAAAGCTAAAGAAATCAGTCTGCCCTACTATTTATTCAGTCTCATTCCACACCTGTTTTTTATGCATTAAAATTCGCTTTATTCACATTTTCATTGACTGGTATATTTGAAATAAACAAGAGATTAATTATGCATGTAAATCCTTTCACTGTGATTTCCTTCCCAAATCAATAATTTTCCTCATTCTTACTAATGATATAAACCACAAAATTTCCTTAAAAGTTATTTCTCATTAGCTCTTAATACCAACAAAATTGTTTTTAAATACATAGCTCAGTTTGTAGAGCTATGATGAAAGACGTGCCACCCTGTCAACTGAAATCAGAATATGTCAACTAGATACCCTGCAGAGAGGAAAGACTCCCCTGTACATATGCACACAATAAAAAAGGGTGTCCTGGGTGTAACACTAAACTACATATGGTGGTAGAGTCACCACTTTAGGGCCATTACTCCCAGGTTCACTGAGACCAAGAATGGTAGTACCTGCTAAGTTATGATGATTCAAATAGATTTGCTTAACAATTTTTAGTATAAGATATACTTTAAACCAGATAATTGTGTGTAAACAAAGTATTATTATTAACCTGGAATAGTTTCTTGAAACCATGAAAATAAAAATAAAAGACATTCAACTGACCTAAGAAGTATTATTGAAGTCACAATATACTTTTTGTCTATAATTTTGGGAAGGATCATGGAGTTCCATATAATTAAATGAATTATTTGCACAATTAAACTCTTTGTTTTTGTTGTTCACTCATTTTGACTAATACACGACTAGACCTTTGTTAGGTGTAATGTGAATGGAAAAAAAACACTCTTTCGCTCTCACTCTCTCTTTGGAGTGCAAAGCAAAAATGGTATCAATTTTATAATTAGGAATTATTCATTACCAAACTCTACAGCATTGAAAATCTGTAACTAAGAAAAACAAAAAAAATTGGTTTTAAAATATACTTACTTCAAGAAGATGTACTTGTTTTTGGACTGCAGCATATTCATATTTTTGTTTACTGATAATACTGTAGAGTTTGGTAATAAATATTACCAAATGATATCTGTTTTTACTATATAATGGTATACGAGAAGTAATAAAATGCTAATATTTTGGGTTTTGAAGAAAATTAACATTTTATCAAAAAAATGTTAATGGTGTACTTATTTATGGGTGATATTGTGTTTACCCAGCCCCTTTGCCATGAGTAGGATGTAACACAAGCTCAATATTTAAGTAGAGTACAGCTGATTTAAATTTAGAGTTTTCTTTTTCCTAGTCTGGTTGCTAACCAAAGCTAAAGAACCCAGTCTGCCCTACTATTTATTCAAAGTGAGGTGGAAAACAGATCATGCTTTTTCCAAGGGCATTAATGTGAAAGTGAATTGCAAATATTTAAAATTGGGTCGCTAATTCCATTTCTTTCAATGATAATTGTTATGCTAAGCATGCTTTATGATACTGAATGTATGAATGTGTTTATATATGTGAATGAACATATCATTTACATTTGGATGTGTTTACTAAGTTAAGTTTTAGACTATTTTTAGTTGTGGTTTAATCAGTGAGAATTAAATTCATGACATGAGTTTACAAAAACAGCTGGTTAAGAATTACCATTCAGTAGGTAGCCTGTACAAATGTGAATGTAATTGGGCATGTATTTGATAACTGAACATGAATTAGATTGATGGGCAAAGTGGTGTCTTTTTATTTATTCATCTTTTTATAGACTGATTAATTGACACATGGGTATTTTTTTAGTCATTAAATGCATAATTGAGAGATGTGTAATTGACAACTAGTTGAGATCAGATTGATCAGAAAAATAATTGACTTTCTTTTTATGAGGAAAATAGAAAGATACTCATTGAAAAGTTCTGAGAGCATCAACTGCAAAATTTGATACATACAATATTGGACAAAAAAAGACAGTGAAAAAATTGAACCATTTTTTTTCATTATTGCCACAAATTTTAATAAAACTTCAGTGGCTTAACATACATAGGCAGTGATTATTTTCCTTGGTTTTGTTATCAAAGTTCTTTTAGTTGTTGCAGAAGTTGTAATTTTCTACAAAGAAAATGCTCAGAAATACCAAAAAATAGTGATTTTTTAAGAATTTTGTTTTCCTTGGTTTGGTATACTAATTTTCAATTACTCCTTTGCCCATATATACAATACCAAATGTTAAGTGGTCATAAATTGTTCTAACTTGTCATAAACTACATCAATTGTCTTAATAATTTTTCTAATGTCTACTGCCTGTTTTTTGTCAATACTGTAAACTGAAATAAAATTCACTCTGATATTATGAGATTAATAAATGAGCAGAATATTTGGTCTGATGGATAAAAGCACTAGTTTAAGTGTATCAAGTTACCTGATGGTTGTTTGTACAATCTCAAGAAGGGTAGTTGGAGAAAAAGGTCATACTCTGCTTCAGTGAAAAAACAGACAAAAAATGTCTCAAAAACCAATTGCTTCATCAGCTGAGCTTAGAAAATTCTGACAGTATACCCTACTGAGGAATAAGACTCATCTCTTCTAAAAAAAAAAAAGAGCCGGGTGACCTGGGTATAACACTAAACTGCATCTGATAGTAAGGTCCTGGAGTTGGAGAAAATGTAGAGTATCTCTTCACAACCATCACTCCCAGTTCCACACTAGCCTAATCATTTACTAAGGATTATAATTATTGGTTATTTGAAATCATACAACAGTGTACAAATAATTTGTAATAGATAAGACTACATAATAAACAGAATTACTAATGTCAAATAGAAAAACTTAAAAGCAATTAAGTTTGCAAACAAATGATTAATATCAAATAGAATTATGAGTGTTAGATAGGAAAACTTGAAACCAACTAACTGTGTGCTTATAAATGAGATCTAACAACGTATTTGAAAATAAATTTGCTCATAAATTATATATAAATATATATATATATATATATATATATATGTGTGTGTGTGTGTGTGTGTGTGTGTAATAAGATTTGGCACTAAATTGCCAAAAAAGGGTTGATATGTCATTAAAAAAATCAACCAACCAAATAATAGATACTAAATATTGAGTTAGGTGGTAAATGACACATGCGAAATTTATTGATGTGTCCAAACATTGATATCAATGGTGTATATATATATATATATATATATATATATATATATATATATATACATATATATATATATATATATATATATATATATATATATATATATATAGCAAGAGAGCTATTCCAATAGAAGAAAATAAATATTGAACTAAACAGTAAATGCACCTGAGGAATTTATCAATATGTTGATACTTTGATGTCAGTGGAGTATATTGTTCAGAAGCAAGGTACATACTGATTACCCAATATAAATTATTCTATACAAAATTAAAAATAACCTTATTTATTGTGTTTAATATATTATTTATTTCAGTCGTTAAGTTGTTTGGGTTTTATGGCATATCAACCCTTCTAGGTTATTTATAGCCAAATCCTGTTTATGCATATACATTAAAAAGATAAGATTTGTAAATGTATATTTTGTGGATAACATTTTTAAATGAGCAAAAGCTCAGTTGTTTCCATATAGTAAAATGGTTTCAAGAATTGCTATGTAACACTAATGTTTTAATTTAACTGTGATTTGTTTGCACACAGTTAAATTGCTATGTAACACTAATGTTTTAATTTAACTGATTTGTTTGCACACAGTTAAATGGATATACACATGATTTGAAAGTGTATAGTTTGTCAGTGATTTTATTTAAAAAAAATAAAGAGCTAATTTGTTTGCTCACAATTAAGTACTGCTATTGTTTGCACACAATTAAATGGTTGCAAGTACTGCTATCTAATAATTCTATTTAATATCATTAATCATTAGTTTACACAAACAAATAAATCAAACTATATTCACACTTATAGTTTTATATTTACACACTTAAATGGTGTCAAGCATTGTTATTTAATGCTAATAATTCTATTCATCACTATTCATTCATTTGTACTCAGTTAAATGGTTTCAAGTGTTGCTATCTAATAAATCCAATTTTTGCACACAGTTAAATGGTTTCAAGTATTTCTATCCAACATTAATAATTCTATTTAGTATTAATCATTTGTTTGCACACATTTAAACAGCTTCAATTATTGCTATCACACACCAATAGTTTTATTTGCACACAATTAAATGGTTTCAAGTTTAACATCAGTCATTTGTTTACATGCAGTTAGATGTTTAAACAGTTTTTCACTAAACTGTATAACCCATAAATAGGACTTTATCAAGTACTACCACTCCAGGAGAGAGTGGACCTAAGAATGATGGTAATGATGGGGTACTTTACATTCTCAAAGTTCCAGAATTGGAGTCTAACTATCAGATAGTTTAGTGTCGTATCCAGGACACTCATAAGGGGTGGGGTCTTACACTTCTGCAGAGAAGCAGTCAGTGTATTCTACTACCCCAGTTGACTGGGCTAGATTTCAGTTGTGTCATATAGCACTTTAGAAAGGCTCAGTGAATTTATTCCTATTGTAATGAACACTTGAAAGTTGTAAGCAGACATTTGCCTTTGAAAATCTGTAGTTCTGATACAAAAAATTCAATTAGCAGTAATAACTTTCCTCAATAAAATACCGACTTTATGTCTATACTATCCAAACTTATATATTCCTATTTACCAACCCCTCCGCTTGGGCAGGATATGACACAAGGTCAATTTTTAAGCGGAGTTTAACAGGTTTGAATTCAGAGTTTTCCTTCTCCTAGACTAGTTGCCTAACCAAGGCTAAAGAACCTAGTCTGCCCTACTATTTACCCATAGCTGGAGGGAGAATAATTGGATTCATACATATATACTTATATATTAGGAAGCATTTATGGTGTAATGGACACAGCAACCTGAATTCAGAAGCTGTTTGCATTTCACATAGCACTATTACCCTTGGGAAAGATATGCACCTAACTATTCTCCCTCAAGCTACAGGTAGAGAGTAAGGCAGACTGAGCTCTTGAATTTTGGTATGGCAATTGGTATAGTAGAGGGAAAATTGAATTCAAACTCCACTGAAGAAACTGACCTTGTGTCACATCCTACTTGTGAAGAGGGACTGGGTGAATACGCATATTAGCTGAGGTATCTGTCTACACAAGGTAAAAAGTGAAAAACTGGATCCCAGCAGATTATTTCATAATCATCTTTGTAGTCTATTCAGAATTTACTCTAAAATGTTACAAACAGTCATTATTAGAAAAAAATAAATTCATCATAACAGAAAAGAAATTTACCAATTATAGTTTTATAGGAATTTTAAACAAGATGGAGTTATCTCCACTTCAAGTTTTAAATCTCTGAAATAAGTAAACCAGTTCACATACCTTGGAAGCAATATTTCATCTACTGAAAATGATGTCAACATATGCAAAGGGAAGATATGAAATGCTATTGGCATATTGTTGACCGTATAGAAATCTGATCTCTTTGATGAAATAAAATGGGATTTCTTCTAAGCTAAGGCCATATTAGTACTATTATAAAGTAATACCACCTGAACTCTAATGAAATGCATTGAGAAAAAGCTAAAAGTGAACTACATGAGTATTCTATGTGTTATTCTGAATAAACCCCCACATAACAGCAACTGTACAGCCACTTGTTTCCCATCATACAAACTAACCAAATTAGACAAACAAGACATATTGGGAACTGCTGGAGATGTAAGGATATATTTATAACAGAGATTTTCTTATGGAATTATATATATGGATATACAAGAGTTGGCTGACCAGCAAAGACTTTTATTCATCAGCACTGTACAAAAACTGGATGCTGTCTTGAGGGACAGATAGTGTTGTATACATATACATCTTCATTCAGCTGCACAACGACACAACATCAAAGACAGACGCATGAATAAACGACGCATGATAAAGACGCAAGAAGACTTCTTTAGAAAAATATTCACCTCTCACTTTATTGCAAAGGTTTGAAAGGGTTGTTTAAGGGTTTGCATGTGAGAGGATGCTGGAGACCGAACATAAACTTCATATTTTGCCCCCACTGTTATGACCGTCACATTGTGTCTTTCTTGTTCTCTTAGATGCTCAACCAGAGGTCTTGGGGTCCACTCCATCGGGGCTTTTCCGAGGTCCCCCGAGGTCGGGTGTGGCCTTCCCTACCACATCTCATCTCTACTGTCTGGAAGTCTACTGGCAACTGCTTCGGGGGTTTCCGAGTGCCCCCTCGGTCGGGTGTGGCCCTCCCCACCACATCTAGTCTCTACTGTCTGGAATTCTACTGGCAACTGCTTTGGGACCCAAACTCAACTGAGTTAAACAATAACTCAACGCCCACACGATCGCCTACTGGATCTGTGAATCGGATGTTTAATCGTCATCAAGCGGAAATAACTGTCATGCAGTTCAGAGGTTACTCTCTTCCGGTGCATGACTGTAGTGGCACAATGAGACCTTCAACTTGTCCCATATCATAAGCCTTAATCCGCCCACGCGATCTCTTTCGATTACTGGCCGTTGGAATGTGTCACTTCCTTCCGGTGTATCACCTTGGAATAGCATTTTTAGGCCGGGGCGAGGGGTCAAAATATAACAATAGTAAGAAAGAGTAAAAGGAATCCATGCTATCAGAATGACTTGATGATGATGACATGTGCATGTGTGGATTTATCTGACTTTCCACCAGTCAGATTTTACACAAAGTCATTTTGTAGTTGGGGGAGTATGCACGAATTGAGACGCATGCGAGACAGTCACAAAAAGTGTGTGGTCCCTTGGATGCAGTCTTGAGAACCTGCAAGGAGTGATAAATGATAGATGTAGATCACAAGAGAGAGTTAAGGGACTTTATGCTATCAACATGACTTGATGATATTAATATTTTGAGGAAACTTTCAGTTTTTTAGGATGAACATTCCCTTTTCTGATTTATACCTTGAGGATATCTTGGGTGTTCATTGCAACTAGTTAATCAAATCTTGATTGGTTTTCATGACATATCAACCCATAAAAGGTTATTTGATGTCTAGAGGTTAGGGAATCTCATTCACTGTATGTTCATATTTACATTTTTTTGTGTAGTTGTTTCTTCAGAGTTTTTTTTTTGGTCCATAGTCCTATTGAATAAGAATAATTTCTAAAACTGATCTATTTGACCCACAGATGGGACCATAATAGGTACTACTACTCTGGGTCAGAGCAGATCTGGAAGTAATGCCAATGAAGGGGTACTTCACACTCCTAAGAATTCCAGAACATCAGCTTTGCCATCAGATTTGCTAAACTTATTGGAGGAGTCCTAACACTTTGTAAAAGTGCAGTCGGTGTATTCTACAGACCCACCCAACAGGGTTCCATTATGTTTTCAGTCCTATTGTTATATATATATATATATGTATATATACATATTTGTATTTGTTTTTTTCCTAGTGTATCACATATATTTCCTGCTAAACACATGATTTTATACTACTAGATAATTACATTTGATTGGCTACATTTTTCACTTTCTCCAATGATGATTATGCTCACCACATAAAAATAATTGTAACAGACTTCTTATTTTTATAATTTCCTATTTTTCAGGGTTGTATACTAGCTTTAATGTAGTAGCACTGGCTACATTTTTTGCAAACTTGTCTTTTATATATATATATATATATATATATATATATATATATGTGTGTGTGTGTGTGTGTGTGTGTGTGTGTTTCATTGAAAGTAACTGACAAGTATAAGTTTAGTGTATGGCTTTTCTAGTGCATGCACAAGTGAAATCTTTTTGAGGTAGAGTGTAAGAGTGAGTGGTATAAATGATTGTTTGTTTCTGGTGCTTTCAGCAAATCCCTTATTCATTTTCAAGGACTGTTGTTGGAAATTGTTATATCAACATGTTCCATGTATTAAAATTCATATTGATGTGCAAGAAATGTGGTTTGGTTAGTCAAAGTTTTGAATCTCAAACACAGACAGAACGTAGTGGCCATGTTTGAATGAAATATTGTGAAGAGTGCATTTTCTAGATTTTATATATATATATATATATATATATATATATCATCATCATCATCATCATATCGTGCTGGCAGCACGGATATCCCTGACCCTCTCTCGCCACTCCTCCCTATCGTTCATCGCCCTAGGTAGGTCTTCAGGACAACAACCTGTATCCTCACATAGCTGCTGAATGTACGTTCGTGCTGGTCGTCCTGCTTTTGCGCGGCCGTGTGTGGGGATCCATAAGAGTACATGGAACAATAAAATTGTTGTCCTAAAGAAAACAACACTCCAGCTTTATTTTAAAACTTTTATTGAAAAAATCAATTCAGATAACTTGATTATGTAGTAGAGCTGACATCTATTCAATGTGGCCACCTTCAGCCTCAATCACCACCTCAGTACGGATCCGGAACTAGGAGCATGACTTTTCCACACGCGCCAACGGGAGCTCGACAATTATTCGGCGGATGGTGGCGATCAGGCTGGTTTTGGTGTTGTGGGATGTCATGTTGGTGATGTTCTCAACGTAAGACCAAACGAAGGAGGCCAACAGGTTCAGGTTGGGGGAGGAGGGGGGCCAGTGAGAGAAGGGTACAAAGTCATAGCACTCCTTCTGAAGCCAAGCCTGGGTCTCATTGGACTTGTGGGCCGACGCCGAGTCCTGCCGCCACACCCAGGGTCTGCCACCGGCCACCTGATTGCACCAGGGGATCACCACACTGTTCAGCACATCCAGGTACACTTTAGTGTTGACTTTCAAGCCAACTTTGAAGATGAGAGGTGGCATGATGTGGCCCTCACTTGAAACCATACCAAAGACCATAACTGTTGCTGGAAACTTTTTTTTCATCACCCTGGGCACATCCCTGTTATTCGTGGCAATCCAGCAATGGTTCTGGCTGTTGTGCACCTGGTCCTGGCAGAAGTTCTTTTCATCTGAAAAGAACCAGAGCATGTTTGGTTTCTTGGGATGCTTCAGTTTGTTGAGCAACCTGACGAACTTGACTAGCCTGATGTTCTTTGTCTTCTCAGTAAAGATCTGGCTTGTCTGACGCCTGTAGGACCTACACTTCAAGTCCTCCTTCACATATGCATTCACAGTTATGTGTGAGATGCCTAAATCTCTGGCAATCAGCCAAATAGGCCACTGGGGAGTTTCATCAATGATTGCCTGGACCTTTTCGATAAACTCCTTGATCCGGGTATTTCTGGCAGTGTCCTCAGCCTTGGGCTTCCGCTCCACCACCTCCAAAGGGTTGTCCGATGCATTGAGCTGTGCCCTCAAGCATTGACCCATCCGGATTTGCATTTTGAGAATGCTGGCAATGGTCCTGTTGTCATAACTTGGATCGGTAGAGTGTATGAGTTGTACAGCAGTGCGTCGCTGATCTTGCTCGTTGAACATTGTGTCACTTTCAGACATGATAGAAGGCTCCTATGGCTCTTGGGATTTGTACACAAGTGGCCAACTAGTAGATGGTCTGGAACAAAAAAAGAAAACTGGTTTTCATTAAACAGAAATGGAATCATGTCGTCTTTTCTTGGGCGACAATTTTATCATTCCACCCTGTATATATATATATATATATATATATATATATATATATATATGTATCTCATCATGTGATGCTGATAGCATTGATTTCCCTGACTCTCTCATCATTTATTTCTTTCATTCATTACCTTCAGCTGGTCTACTAGACAACATCCTGTCTGTACAGAGCTGTTGTAAATAAGTTCTAGTTGGTCATCCAACTTTTGCACATTTATGAGAAGGGGTCCATCGGAGAATGTTGCTTATGAGTTTGTCCTTACTTCTCTAGCAGTATCCCGTAGGTGTTGTTCATCTTATCTGAATATATATATATATACATTTATATATATATATATATATATATATATATATATATATATATATATGGAGGTGTTTGTGGTGTAATTGTTATTGTCATCAGAAAATGGACCTGACATCAAATCCGGGATGAAACTGTATCTATTTTACATAGCACTAATACTCTTGGGAAAGGTATGCATCCAACTATACTTTCTTCAGTTATAAATAAATTGTAGGGCTGACTGGACTCTTTAACATTAGTAAGGCAACCAGTCAATGACAAGGAAGACTCCGAATTCAAATCTGATAAACTCTAGTCAAAAATTACTCTTCTATCACATCCAACTTGTGTGCAGGGATCTCTGTTTCTGTTCGGTAGCAATTTCAGAGGCAGAGAATTTTGTGCACAGTCCCATAGACTATTCTTTCAAATCTATCTCTTTGGAAACAATAAAAATTCTCTCAGATCAAGTGATTTGTCCTTAACTTTGGTTGAAATCAGAATACTAACTCAAACCATCATAATTATTTTAACTTACTAACTTTTATAGCTTTATTTTCATGTTTTAGAAATAACATGGTTAGATATTTTGAGCCCATAAAAATCACTGTAAAAAACAAATGAAATCCTTCCCATACCATGAAACTCAGAAAAATATATTTCTGGCAGAAATCATAAAAATAATCTTTAAAAATCTCAAATGAGTTTTACTCCCCATTTTTTGCAGAATATATTTTTGCTTCAACTTGTAAGCTAAATTTTGACAGTAAATATTTTTTTTGTTTATTATATCATATAAGGAAAGTTTAATAATATCACATAAAGCTGAAAAAATTTGAGTCCCATCTATGTTGTATGTGTGCTTGTGGCGAGTCAGTGATATGCTCCGCTGACCTTGACATAGAGCAGTTAAAGTTTCTAGGGGCAACTGAGAGAGACACTTAACCAGGTTCAAAAACATTTGTTTTGAAAAATACTACAGATAAAGAAAAAATAATATTGTGGTTTGTGTCAAATGGTCAGTTGTTAAGTATCAGCAGTGCTAACCTGCACAGGTAGAGATGGAATGAATTGCATTTAGAAAAAATATAGTTGGATGCTAAAATTCTTCTTATACTTTAGATAATACATGTAGTAATTCATGTCAAAAAATCAGCCAAGATTCTCCAATCATATATATGCGTATATACGTATGTGTGTGTGTGTGTGAGTGTGGTTAAGATTTTATGCCAAAAGTGCCTCTAAATCATAACATCTTTACAGTGCTCAATATACAAATGTAAACCAATTTGACAATCTATAATCAATCATAAAAATTTAAAGTAGAGCAATGACTCACATATGGATTACCAGCTCACCTGAAGATTCAAGATGAGAAACTCATGAGTTATTACCCTGCTTTACATTTTATATGTATATATATATATATATAAGTAGTTGTTGGCGACTGTAGTCGAGGGTGACTCGAAGGCTCCTTTTTCAATAGCTACTACACCAAGGTGTAGGGAAGAGCACTACTCCTTTCCCTGGATTACTCCACTTTTCCCTTTATCCATACCTTATAATGCTGAGTGTTAAGTAAGGAAATATCAAGTACCATTTTTAAAGTCTTTTGGCATGACTCGACCTGGGATTGAACCCTGGTCTCCCAAACCATTGGTGAACACTTAACCCACTGGGCCAATGAAGTAAATTATTGGTACCAACAAATTTTATTAGGAGATATATTATGGGAATCATAATTTATTTGTTAAAATAATAAAACAAATTGAAGCAACCCTTTCATCTGGCGTGTTTTCACCAAAATATATTGGAATCAATTATAAGTAAATGTAAGAAATCATAGTGAGGGGGTTCAATTTAAAAAAAGAATCACCCCCCCACTGATTCCCCACACAATTCACCAAACAAACAAACAAATTTTATCAAATTGCCTTCTCTGTCTGCCCAAGGTGGGGGAATATAGCTTAATAGTTACAACCTCTAAAAGGGCAAGATATTGCATAAACCATGCCTTGCACAGAACAGAGAAGCAATCATCAACATATTTTGTCCTGCATACTTAGTGGTTTGCTAAATGATCACCAATGGCTGACTCTTGTAACTTTGAGGCTATCTTAATAATTCTCATGGGACATGTTGTTTAACTTCCTTCCTTTACAACTAGTGTATAAGGTAAGCCAAGCTTTATAGATTTATACACTAGTTGGGACTTTTTTGTTCCAATGTCTCAGAAGATTAACCTTGTTAAATACTTAACTTATTGGGCACTAATGATTTGTTCTAAAAATAGAATTGATGTGAAAATTAAAAAGATCACTGACATCTTTCTGAGAAATGGATGTCCAGACAACATCATCTCTACTAGTATTGGATCAACAATATCCAAATTTAATTCCATCAAATCGATTGGTCCATCAAAATGTCTTGTATATATGAAAGTACCTTGGATTAGTGCAATCAGTCAGCTTTTTGCTGATAAAATTTCTGGGTTGGTGATGTGTTAACTCTGTCATGGTTAGAACCATCTTCACCACCAGCCCTACATTTCAGTCTTTTCAAAAGAAGACCAAACCTATACAGCAACAAAGTAAAATGGTTTATAAATTTCAATGTCTGTGTGTTGCTGACTATATAGGTAGGACTATTCAAAGGCTTGAAGTCAGTTAAACAACACATCCCATAGGAGTTATTAAGTAAAGTTGGTGACCATAGTCGAGGGCGACCCAAAGGCTCCCTTTTCAATAGCTACTACACTGAGGTGTAGGGAAGTGCGCTACTCCTTTTCCTGTATTGTTCCACTTTACCCTTGATACATACCTTATATTGCTGAGTGTTAAGCAAGGAAGTATCAAGTACCATTTTTAAAGTCTTTAGTATGATGCGACCTGGAATTGAACCCAGGTCTCCTGGACCATTGGCAAACACTTAACCCACTGGGCCAATGAAATAAATTATTGGTACCAACAAATTTTATTAGGAGATATATTATGGAAATCATAATTTATTTGTTAAAATAATAAAACAAATTGAAGCAACTCTTTCATCGGGCACATTTTAACCAAAATATCTTGGAATCAATTATAAATGTAAGAAATCACAGTGAGGGGGTTCAATTTAAAAAAGAATCACCCCCCCCCCACTGATTCCCCACACAAATCACCAAACAAACAAATTTTATCAAATTGCCTTCTCTGTCTGCACAAGGTAGTGCTACTCCTTTCCCTGTATTGCTCCACTTTACTCTTGACACATTCCTTATATTGCTGAGTGTTAAGCAAGGAGGTATCTAGTACCATTTTTAAAGTCTTTAGCATTACGCGACCTGGGATTGAACCCAAGTCTCCCGGACCATTAGCAAACACTCTACCCACAAGGCCAATGAGCCGGTAGTTACCAGAGTCAACCACTGGTGATCATTTGGCCAACCACTATATATGCAGGACTAAATATGTTCATGATTGCTTCTCAGTTCTATGCAAACCACGGTCTAAGCAACATCTTGCCCTTTTAGAGGCTATAGCCGTTAAAATATATTCCCCAACTTTCTGCAGGCAGAGAAGTCCATTTGATATTCTTTGCTTGCTCAGTGAATTGTGTAGGGAATCGGGTGAGGTTTAAATTGAACCCCCCTACCTACCACTGTGATTTCTTACATTTACTTTTTATTGATTTTTTTTTTTTTTGTTTTACGGTCATTTAATGCTCATTTAAGTCATTTTGATAAAAGTTTCAAACAATTCAGTTTGGTATAAGTATAGTTTTTTTGTTTATACACAGTTAAATATCAAAACAGTTCTGATTCAAACAATTCAGTTTAGCATAAGTACAGAGTTTAAAAGTCAAAAATAGTTCTATTTCAAACAATTCAGTTTAGCATAAATACATAGTTTAAATAAACAGTTAAATGTAAAAACAGTTCATTTCAAACAATTCAGTTTGGCGCAATTACACAGTTTAGTTCTATTTGATCCATAGATAGGACCCTATAAGGTGCTACCACTCTAGGCCAGAGTGGATCTAGGAGTGATGGCAATGAAGGGGTACTCTGTATTCCCCAAAGCTCCAACATTACAGGAGACTCACCATCAGATTGTTTAGTGTCATATCCAGGACACTTATTGGTGGAGTCTTACCCCACTGCAGAGAAGCTATTGGTGTGTTCTGCACCCTCAATTGACTGGGACATTAAATTTGTTTTATTATTCTAACAAATGAATTATGAATTCCATAACATACGTCCTTATTTATATATATATATATATATATATATATATATATATATGTGCATATAGACATTTCTGCACACACAAAATTTACTTTTCTTGACAACTTTTATAGATGAATTATATAAAATAAATCTTACAATAGATAAAAAGATCATATCTTTTTAAGATAAGTCTCTTTGAGAGGCAAATTTGTTAACAATAGGTACGAGGATCATTAAATAAGTTTCCAGACTTTTTTCATATGGGCACTTTTATTAATAGTACACACATGAAACTCTAGTCCCCTTCGAAGTAATCTCCTTCGGCTGCAATGCACTTGTTGTAGCCTCTGAGCTTAGGGAATAACCAAAAGTCACAGGGAGCAACGTCTGGACTATAGGGAGGCTGAGGAACTGTCTTAAAGCCCATCTTGATCAAATAGTCTGTGACAAGGATGGAGTTATGGACTGGTGCATTGTCCTGGTGGAAATACCACTGACCCGATTTGAAGCGTGCTGGCCTCTTCCGACGGAATCTCTTCCTGAGCTCCCTTAAAACCTTAACATAGTAACTCTAACCCTAACCCTTTGGCCAATCAACTCTGGTATATTAACTTCCTTACTCCTCCCACACCTGTCATCATCCCTCACAGACTCCCTGCCTTCCTTGAATCTCTTATGTCACTCAAAAACTGGTGCTCGATTCATGCAAAAGGCTCTATAAGCAGTCTGAAGCATTTCATACGTTTCTGTGGCATTTTTTCAAAGTTTAAAACACAATTTTATTGCATATCGTTCTTCTAAAGTGTCCTCACGTCCAGATGGCATTTTTGAAATTCCCCAGCTGTGACAATCAGGCTTTAGTAGAGTGTATTCCAGTTGCTGCTGTAGCTGTTGATTTGAACCGGAAATCATAAAAATTGGTCAGTCATCTCCTTAGATGTATAGCAATAACATACTGAATTTTCAAGAGTCTACAACAATTTTAAATGCCAGTACAAAAAAAGTCTGAAACTTATTGAATGCACCATATATGTTATTCAGTTTAGTTAAAAACATTTTTAACTCAACATATGACTCTTTGTGAATACCTGTTATAAGAACTCTTTCTAATCTAATAGTTTGTCAGGGAATCAATCATTTAAAAAAAATGCAATTTGAGTTTTGTTTTAATTTATTCATTAATAAAAACCATTATAAAACTTTTTCTCTCTGAACTTCAAGGTATTAAATCTTTGCCCTTACATAAAGGACTACTGATATATATTATTCAAATAAATTTATTCTTTCTTTATGTTGGGTTGATACTAGCACCATTCCTATCATTTATGACAAGATTATTTATACATATGTCAGGATATTGTTTTTGAGGAGAGATGTTTGTGGCAAAATGTTTATTTTAAAGTAAATAAATCCTGATGAGCTAAGATCAAATTCTGGATGAAGCTGTTTGCATTTCATTTTGCACTAATGCTCTTGGAAAAGGCATGAATTCATCTCTTCTTCTCTTAGCAATGGGTAAATAGTAAGGCATACTGGGCTCTTTATTCTTGCAAGGCAAGTGATTTAGAAGAAGGAAAAATTGGAATTTATACAAGATGTACTCCACTTGAAAATTAACCTTGTTTCACATCCTGCTCAACAGAGCCAGCCTTAAACCAATTGCTCCTAAAGGGGCCCTGAGCTAGAGTTTAATCTACTTGTGGCTTGTCAAGTAAACATAAAAACACACAGCAATATATAAGTTCCCAATTAGGCCTTCCACCTTCAGAGGCTGGCTCAGTTGCCTGAGTGGTTAGGTAAATACATACATTTTTTTTCAGTAAATAGAACAATGAAACCTTTTATTTCCTTCGTAGTATAGATTCTTAAATAAATGATGGGATTATTTATATATATATGTCAGTACTTTTTCTTAGCCTCGGGTGACTTCAGTCATTTTGCAAAGATGAAAATACAAAAGCATTGGTTGACTGAAGTCCTTTCATGTCACTTTAGTAATAGAGGAATAAAAGAAATAAATGTATGAAGAGAAAAGACAAATTGAAAAAATAGAAACAACATAAAGTGATTCAGAGAATGGAGATGACAGAAGTATGTAAATTAAAGAGTGAGAGGAAAAAAAGAAAGTGAAAGAGCCAGAGGGAGTTATAGAGATTATATTGTGTAGTCTACCTCATTAGTACCTGTGAAAATCATCATGGATGTATCTGAATTTCTTAGACTACTTTCAATTCAAATTTTTCCTCCTAGACTAGTTACCCTACTGAAACTCGAGGGTCCAATCTAGCCTGTATTTAAATAATAAATATATGTATTTATTAGATTGTTTAGAACAATATATATATATATATATATATATATATATATATGAAATTTCAGTTTATTCTATCTGTATATATTGTCATATTTGAATTAATCTTTTCATATAAAATAAAGATTCTAGAACATTCAGTAACACTCTATACATATTATATATCTTAATTTACTGGTAACTCAGTCAGTATATGAGTTACCAGTAAACTGAAATAGATATATCATCTTTTTTCAGTAAATTATTTGCTAATTAGATAAAAGCTGTGAAGGAAGAAAGAAAGAAACATTTAATCAAACTAAGATTTATTTGAAATTAGAATCTACAATACTTCTTTATTTATATATTTTTCTTAAAACGAGAGTATACATATAATATTATTTTGATATGTTTTAAAAAATCTTTTTTATGATCTCCAATCCCAAATAAAAGACCTTCTTCCCTAATAAAATATATATTTACCTAAATGAAAATGTCCATCTGCCCAAGTAATAAACCACACCTTTAAAAAGTCACTAACATAGAACGTAATGCATCAGAAAAAGTACAGAATGTTTGATAATATATTGAGAAGAATTCTTTAATAAGTAATTAAATAGATAAAAGTTTACTGAATTTTTTTTAATGAATAAATGCATAAAAATTTACTCAAAAAGAGAATGATTCTTATATGGCCACATATACTCACATGATACAATTAAATATCATGTTTCAACCCTTTTAAAAACTTTTGTACTATCTTACATCACTTATATATATATATATATATATCACTAAAATGATTATTATCTCACCTTCCTTAGTTCATCAGTAACTATTAGTTTCATCTACTTTTTATTAAAGAAATAAAACAAAACAAAAAAAAACAAAAAACACAATCCTCAGCCCGGAGTTTGTTGCTGAATATTAGGTTTTGCTTTTATTTCCTTTTATATAAAAAAAACATATGAAACTAATAGTAACTGATGGTCGAAGGAAGGTAAGATAATAATTACCAGATTTTTTATACTGCTCTACTTACTAATATATGAGCACTTTATTTTATCCAACATTCTAAAATTGTTTTTCAGAATTTTTTTTCTCCTCTGTTGCTTATGTATATATGTCTGTGTGTGTGTGCATATATATATATATATATATATATATATATATATATATAGAGAGAGAGAGAGAGAGAGAGAGAGAGAAAGAGAGAGAGAGAGAGACACCCACATGTGAACTTGTCTGTTTATATATGTATGTATAAATCCTTGTAAGGGAGAAAAAATATGTATACATTTGAGTTTGAATGTGCTTGGGAACTAAGTTAAAATCTAGCCTGGCAAAAAGGTGTTGAAGTCATGTACCCAGTAAGGATCAAATTTGTATATCTGCACTTGTGTTTTTAACTAAAAATAATGCACAAAATAATTTGAAGGAGAGCTGTGTGAAAACAGAACAAAATATAGTGAAGACTGGAAAACATATCCAAAATGAACCCCCATGCAATTTGTCTTGTGCAGAAAAAGATAAAAATCAGCACAAACATTTTCACACTGAGCTTAATCAGTCAATCAATACCAAAAAGAGTCAATAAATCTGGTTTATTCAAAGATTCAGTGGCCACTCATCAGAAAATGCACCAGCAAAGTTCACTTTCAATCTATCTCTCTTTTGGACTTGACATACGACTGTCTCAATTGAAGTAGCTTTTATAACCTATGGGTGAACATTCCTTCCAACAGTGTGCTGTCAGTATAAAAGCATCATCAAACATGATACAGTAAAAGCAACTTTGAACCTGTCTTTCGCCTTGAAGTCACTGCTGTCCAGTAGATTCCAAAGTCTCCAGCAATGTACTGAGGGTTACGGAAGCAATGACCTGCAGTGCTTGTGAGTTTTTATTAAGAACTTCAGTTCCTTGAAGATGCTTTAAAGCTTTCCTCAATACAAGTAAATTTTCTTTCAGATTTTTCTAAGGGAGTAGAAAGTGGTTACCTTAACCCAGAGATCAAACCTTCTTTCTCATATTATGGCAGCTCATTGACATTAGGATGCCAGCAGATACTGTCAGAAGATAACCTACTGTGCATCTACAAATATAAATATTTTACACAGATAAACCCTCTTCCCATTCATTTGTAGTTGTAAACAATTATCTGGCTCAATATCAGGCAGCACCTTCTCTGCTGTATTAAAAGGGGAAAATTTAAGGTCCATCTAATGCCTGTAGAACCTCAAATAGAGAATGCTGCCTAAAGTTTAGCTATTTTTGGTATCATACACTCCTACACTGGAAAGTCCCCACAATAAACTTGACCTAGTGCTGCTGCCTGCCAAAGAGATAGGGGGTGGGTAAATATGTAAATACACAATTTCAATAAAAATTTCATTAAATGCTATTTGAGATATTGATACACATATGACAAATCAGTTTTGTAGGTATTCTCAACCATCAAACCCACTAAAAAAAAAATTCATCAATTTGAAGCTAATGAACAGAAAAAATGACTGTTAATATGTCTGTAACCAATTATTCATTCAGATGTCTTCTTTAAGTGATAATCTTGTTTTTGGTAAGTGAAATTATGCAAACACCCATAATTGAATGGAAAGTGTTAAAAATGACTGGTGCATACATAGCAAGATCAAGAAATGGTATATTGTTTTTGGAGAAAAAATCTTCAATATTTACTTTTCCCAAACAAGATTATCAGTCAAACAGGAAGTTTGAATTGATAAGCAAAAGCAGACATATCAACAAGTATCTTTTATATTCTTTAACTTCAGATGGATGAAAAAAATGGCTTCCTTAGGAGATTATATTTATGTATTTTGTAAGAGTAGACCTCAAATATCATGCCTCTTACTTTACTGATAGCGGGGTAACAGGGTTGATTTTTGCAAGATATAAATATAAATAGAAAATTCAAGTTTTGAAAGGAATCATATTACATGTATGATGATGAAGAAGACCTCATTAAACTAGCAGTATGTGTTCGTGAATAAAATAT
Source organism: Sepioteuthis lessoniana (assembly GCA_963585895.1). Lineage (NCBI taxonomy): Eukaryota > Metazoa > Mollusca > Cephalopoda > Myopsida > Loliginidae > Sepioteuthis > Sepioteuthis lessoniana. The sequence goes on from OY757908.1 coordinate 65,445,689, forward strand.
TTTATCCATGGTTCTGATGGGATTTTAAAGTCTTAACACATATGTAGCTGCATTTAATATTGTTGAGTGGTGTAATAGAAAAAAGAAACAATTAAATAGTGTTTGATTTCTTAATATATATGTATATGTGCATATGCAAAGACACACACACACACACACACACACACACACACACACACACACACACACACACACATACATGTGTGTATGTTGGAGTACATACACAAACATGTATGTGTATGAATATATATATATGAGATACACACAAACATAGGTGTATATATATATATATATATATATAGTTCATTTTTTCTAAATATCTATATATATTTGTTTATGAAGATACACACACACACACACACACACACACACACATATATATATGTGTGTGTGTGTGTGCATATATATATATATATATTTGGAGGTGCTCATTGTATATTAGTTTTTATTGCTGAAATTCAGGACAAGGCTGTTTGTATTTTACGTAGCACTAATATCATTTTGAAAGGTCTGCATCCAACTAGTCTCCCTTCATCTATGGGTGACTAATAGGGCAGACTGAGCTCTTTAATCTAGGTATACCAACTGGTCTGAAAGAAAAACTATGGATTCAAACTTAATAACTCTGCTAAAAAGATTTACCTTGTGCCACATCCCTCTCATGTAGAGGGTTTCGTAAATACATATATATATATATATATATGTGTGTGAGTGTATGTGTGTGTAGAGATACACACAAACAAACTCAACTGAAACATTAACCTAGTGTTTCATCCTAATGGTGACAGAAGGAGTTGTGCAAAAGCATACACATAAACACACGCATGTATTTATATCTATATATATACATTTAAGTAAGCATAGCACAGACATAGTCAACGATGCTTGGTAACAGTCAGTTTCTCAATGACAAACACAGGCATGAAACTGAATGTTGCCAAGCACTACTGATTATGTCTACACTATCCTACCTTAAATACATATGCTCTATCAATGATATCGAACGCTCTTTATATATACAAGGGTCATTCTAAAAGTTCATTGCCTCACTCAGAAAGAACAGAACAGGACATTCTTATTGTGGCAACACACAGCCACTTATAAAACTAGAAAAACTAATTCTGATTTTTTCTAGTCATATAAGAAGTGTTAGTGTGTTCTTACGACAAAAATATTCAATGCTCTTCTTTCTGGGTGAAGCTTAGAACTTTTTAAATAATCCTGGTCTACAGAGATACTGACAAACACACATTATATATATGTATTCATATACACACACACATACATATACATGTGTATATATACATATATGTATACATGTATGTGTGTGTGTGTGTGTGTATCTTATATATATATATATATATATATAAAACAGGATTTGAGGATTGATTTTATTAAAATTGGTGATTAATCAACATTTTTTTTATCGTGGATGTTTAAATATCATATAATAAGAAATTATAATAAAACTAGTCTCTTTTTTGGTGACACTATATTTTTTCTTTGAACATTAATGTTAGATATTTACTGTAATAAAGATTAAGTGAGATTGTAAATTCAAAAGATTTGGCCGTACCTTCAAATGCTTTCCTGTGGAAAACTTTCTGCTTGCACTTGAGTTTTGCCGGCTAGATTCTTTCAGCATTTCTATTCTTATGACCTTATCTAATCTTTCTATATTTATGTGTGTATCATTTGTTTTTGCCATAGGAAGTTGGGGTATCTGATTTTTAGTTTTTCTTGGCTTTGCAAGACCAAATTTTAGATTTATTATATATGCATTTGAGTAAATTTTATGAACTGAATTTAGTTTAAAAGTGAACTTTTTAAAAGTTTTAACATAAGTCCAGCAAATCATTTTCAATTCCTTCAAGTTTTGTGGATAGATATTATTCCTTACTTTAACGATGAACTTTCAATTTAGTTATTGACTTTTTCTTTAGGCCTTTTCCTTTTAACTGTGATATACTTCTTCATGGTGTGTCAAATTCTTGGATTGTTTTTTTGGACATTTAAATATTTGCAAAATATAGAAAGTACAGTTTTCCACATTTAGGTAAAATAATGGTTTGCAGCATTAAAATGCACAGAAAATATTTATACAAAAATAGACAGTCATGAAGTTGAAGGAGTCTTTTTTTTTTTTAAATTTATATCCTGACTGTCTGCTAGCTATTTGATGTCCAAACTGAATGTTTCTGTGATTAACCATTTTTTATTTTTACTGCAAACATATGTTTAGTATATATATATATATATATATATGTATACACAATGGTCAGGCAAAAAAATTTGAAACTTCGTCAAGAAAAAAGAGTTCACTTAAACATTTTTGATGTAGAAAAACAAGGATACACATATGAAGGTGTAACAGCCAAGATATACAATGCCCTACTATGCAACCACATAGAAACCAAAATAGACAACATACTTAGGAAGAACCAAAATGGCTTCCAGAGAAATAGATCCACGACATCACAAATTTTGACTATCTGTCAAATTCTTGAAGGTGTACGGGCAAAAAACCTATAGGCAACAATATTATTTGTTGACTTTACTAAATCCTTTGACTCCATTCACAGAGGAAAGATGGATCAAATCCTTCTCGCATATGGCCTACGATAGGAAACAGTTGCAGCCATAATGATGCTCTATAGAAACACCAAGGTAAAAGTCCGTTCTCTGGATGGAGACACAGACTACTTTGATATTGTAGCAGGTGCACCGCAAGGAGACACATTAGCCCCATACTTCTTTATCATATGTCTACACTACGCGCTTAGAATATCTGTTGATATAATCAAAGAAAACAGTTTCAAGATAACTAAAGAAAGAAGCAGAATGTACCCTGCAAAAACAATTACCAACGCTGACTACGCCGATGATGTAGCACTTCTGGCAAATGCACCCGCACAAGCTGAAACCCTGCTACATAGTCTGGAGCAAGCTGCTGCAGGCATCGGCCTCAATGTCAATGCTCCCAAGATGGAATATATGTGCTTCAATCAAACAGGTAACATCTCCACACTAAACGGTTGCTCTCTGAAACTAGTTGACAAGCTCATCGACCTAGGGAGCAGTGTCTCATCAACTGAGACAAACATTGACACATGACTAGCAAAGGCACAGACAGCTATCAATAGGTTATCGGTTGTGTGGAAGTCAGACCTCACCGATAAAATGAAGTGCAGTTTCTTCCAAGCAGCAGTATCAATACTGCTATATGGATGCACCACATGGATGCTAACAAAACGGCTGGAGAAAAAACTTGACGGAAATTACACAAGAACGCTGCAAGCAATATTGAACAAATCCAGGAGACATCACCCCTCAAAACAGCAACTGTACGGCCACCTACCACCCATCATGAAAACTATCAAAATTAGACGAACCAGACATGTGGAACACTCATGGAGAAGTAGGGACAAACTCATAAGTGATGTACTCCTGTGGACCCCTTCACAGAGACAAGCAAAGGTAAGACGTCCAGCTTGAACATACATACAGCAGCTCTGTGAAGATACTGGATGTAGCCCAGAAGACCAGCCAAAAGCAATGGACTATAGGGAGGAGTGTCGAGAGAGGGTCAGAAATATCCAAGCTGATAGTGCGACATGATGATGATGACATATATATTAATATATATTGGTGAAACATCCTTGAACCTTCACGTTCACTTGAAAGAACACAAAAGAGACATAAGAATTGGTAACTTAAACAAGGCATTATTTCAACATATTTCTCAATCTAATCACAACTTCGATTTTAATCCTGCAAAGATGTTCATTTACATTCATAATAAAAGACTAAGTTGAATTTTTGAAGCTGCTGCTATTTTACTCTGTAATTCCCTAAATACTCATCCTGGCTTTTATAATATTTCTCTTTACTTGAGCAAATCCATTTTAAAAAGCTACAATATATTCCATCTTTAGTTAATATATTTCCACATATATCATGATTTTATACTTTCTCTTTTTTATTTTTTGGCTTTCTTTTTCTTCCTCCTTTTGATTTGAAATTTTTCTTGATTAATAAATGGAACATAAATTCTACACAATATTTCCAATCAGTCAAATGACGTAATTTAAAACAACAAACACTGATTCACTAATTAAATGGCCAACTTTTTCTTGTAATACAAAAATTTTCCCTAGGTTTTTGTATTTTGCACTTTTAAACATCTATTGTTGATTTAACATCACTAATATCGTCCCTCATAGTCCTGATGATGGTTCATTAGAACCGAAACACTATAGTGTCGACTTTGCTTCTCAATGAATCTCTCCTTCTACTTGGATTACCTTGTGATCAATTTTTCTTTACATGCACGTGCATATATAAACACACACACACACACACACACACACACACACACACAACTATATATACACATACATATATATATATGCATAATTATATACACAAACACATATACACATGCATGTATGCTAACATCCATATATATATATATATATACATGCATGGATATATACATGGATAAATATACATGTGTATGAATTCATTTATATATATATATATAAGTATACACATATTTATATATATATATATATATTTATTCACATAAAATTAACCTAAGTTAGATTAGTAATATTTATTCACATATGTATATATGCATGTATATACCCACACACACACACATATATATACACAATACATATATACACACATATATATAGATACATTCATATATATGCACATCTCCATAGATGCATGCATAAACATATGCATATATACACACACAAACACAGACACACATATAAATATACCTACACACACATATATAAATTCACATGCATATAAATTTATATATGTATATATACTCATAGATGTATACATATGCATATATGCATCTACATATTTACATATATATATATATATAAATACATATACATATATATATATATATATATATATACACTAGCATCAGCCAACAAACACACTGAGAGAGGAGTAGTGGGAGATTGCTGACCGGATGCCCCTGGAGTACAAAGAATGAGACTCTTTTTGCCTAGCAAGCATGCATTCGAATGCCTGAGCAGAAGAGACTGACACAACACAGTTGAGCATAAGCAGTTGGAAAGAAAAGGCAGGACCATGTGTGAGAAAAATAAACAACAGAGGAGAAGCCTGATAAAACATAATTTCTTATGATGTCTATATCAAGTATTCACATTAAACATCATTCCTCAGATAAGTCCTATCTGTATATGTTTTGAACCTTATTATTTCTGTATATTATTTTTTTAGGTGAATGCTAATGGAATAAATGCTTTTTGTATGTTGTTGAAATTGCTGCTGTGTTTAATTTTATTTTGCTAGTCATTCTGATACATTGTTTCTGAGCAATAAATCCTCAACCTGTTGTCAATACTTTTTTTTATTATCCGTGAAATCTTCCTTACTAGCCAATTTGGGTTAATAGCTGAATTATAAATTTTTGTCCATTTACATACTCGTCACTGACATGTCCAGGGACAAGAAATATCAAAATATCAAAATTATCTATCAGAAATATGCTCAATTCAATAAATAGACCAGATTTTAGGTTTTAAATTGTAACGACCAACATATGAAAAGTTAACAAAATTATCCAAATGCTAGTCACTACATAAAGTAAATTTCTATTAAATTACCTCGCTCAAGAATATCTTGCAGTAATTGTCAGGCTTGGCAAAGCGGGGCAGAAATGTATAAAAATAAAAGAGACAAAAAAGGTTGTGAGGAATGCTAACTTTGCAACTTGAAAGAGAAGAGTATCTATATTTCTTAAAAACAAAACCAATTCCAACAAAATAATCTATTTCAAGATAATCTAAATTTTACAAAATCCAGCTTTGCATATTTTTCCTTATGCTTGTCAAAAACAATGAATTTTAGTTAACAAAAGTAACATAAATTCAATTAATGACAATTTTATAACCTAAAAAAGAAGAAGGTATAAAAATAACAACTGACTTAGATTAACTTTTGTAAATGATGAAATACCATTCTTTGGTATTTTATATTTAAGTTCTTTTCAAAGCCAATTTTTAGGGTTTGTTCTTTTCTCGGTATCTCCTTCTTGTGTAGATTCAACCTGGACAACTGTGTTCTTTTAGTTTCCTGTGTAGACTTGTTGAAAACGAAATTTATTATTTGTTCAAGTGAACTTTGAGTAGACCACCGCTTCCTCCACCTAGAGATGAATATCTGTTTCAACTCGAATTTTCTTTTGTTGAGTCTATGGAGGCATTTACCGAATCTACTAACCCGGCCTACTGCTTCTCTTGAGTTAGCAAAAGAGTCCAATAATTCCGCCTCCAGACCTTAGATTTAACTTTGTTTTGGAGGGGACAGCATACCAAAACCACATTTAGCCTGCAGTAGGCTTATTGTTTCAACAAGTAACAAAAAAAAACCTGTAAGGAAAAGAGGCTTAGCCTAAGCAACTAATAGGCCTTTTACTCAATCTACCTAGCTTAAGAAAAACTGCCTAAAGTTGAAGGCAAATAACCAAGTGCTCACAAACTGAAAAAAAAGCAAAAAAGAGATAGCCAGGCAGTGCCTTGTGCTCAAGTGCTGAAAAAAAAACCCAAAAGGGCCAGATCCCTGTTGGGTCCCACTTAAATGACAGTAAGGGTGGGGGATAACGGCACAACTTCAAAACAGCCAATCATATTCGAGCAGACATTAACTGCCAAATTTACAAATTCCAGCATATTGTCCAGACATGAGAGAGGGACACAACAATACACACACACACACACACACACACACATTTATTTATGTATATTGATATATTGTTACAAACTTGTTGCATAGAGGTGAACTGTAGGTTTGAAAAAGAAAAGGAAAAAGTGGGATCCTTTCTCGGAATTCACCTAGGCATTTAAAAACACAAAGAATTCGATGAAAAACAGACACAGAACAACGGATGTCTAGAATACAATATCTATTTTAATTCAACTACAAAGGATAAAAGAAAAGGAAAAGAAAAAAACCTATATTACAAATAAAGGGAAGGAGTCACAAACAAAAAAAAAGGTGTGATCAAACATATATATATATATATATTTATACACTCACACACATATAGATATATATATATATACATACACATATACATATACACGTATATATATAGGCATACATGTATGTATATATACATACACAAATATAAATATATACACACATATGTATATATAGATATATGTATACTCACATATATATATATATATATACAAAAAACATACATATTTACATACATGCATAAATATATACATACACATAGATACATGTATAAACATATATACACACATACATACATGAAAATATATACACAAAAACACAAATATTCACACACATCATCATATCATCATCATATCGTGCTGGTAGCACGGATATCCCTGACCCTCTCTCGCCACTCCTCCCTATCGTTCATCGCCCTAGGTAGGTCTTCAGGACAACATCCTGTATCCCCACATAGCTGCTGAATGTACGTTCGAGCTGGTCGCCCTGCTTTTGCGCGGCCGTGTGTGGGGATCCATAAGAGTACATCTCTTATGAGTTCATCTCTGCTTCTCCAGCAGTGTCCTGCATGTCTGGTTCGTCTAACTTGAATAGTTTTTGTGATAGGGGGCAGGTGGCCATACAGTTGGTGTCTTGTGGGGTGTTGCTGCCAGGACTTGTTCAGGATTGCACGCAGCATTCTTGTGTAATTGCCATCTAGTTTCTTCTCCAGCCGTTTTGTTAGCGTCCATGTAGTGCATCCATATAGCAGTATCGATGTGACCGCTGCCTGGAAGAAACTGCATTTCATTTTATCGGTTAGGTCTGATTTCCATACAAGCATATAAATATATACACATATATTCATGTAAATATATACATATACATATATACACACATACTTGTATATATATACATATTTACAAATATAGATATATACATCCGCATATGTGCATATCCAAATAGAAACATATATATATATGAAAACACATAGAATAAAATGTCTTGGAGAAATCTGCAAATATTAGTGTTGACCAAAGATTTTTACTCTCTACTCCTTGGATGTTTTGACAGAATATGAGAAGTTTTGGCTCAATTTCTACAAAAGCCATTTTGATTTTTCCAAAGAATTTTTTAACTTCTGGTCAGATAGGATTCAGTAGAGCATTTGTGGCAAAAGCAGTGAGAGTTATGGTTCTTTAGTTCTTCATGAATTGAAATTTGTCTTTCTTGGTTATGAGCCAGATGCAGTCTACCACACACACACACACACACACATATATATATATATATATATATTGTAACAGTATTGGTTGTTGCTATCTCTCTTTGTGGGTTTGTGGTGAACCAAATGCAATATAATTTGGAGAGTGCTCAATATCTGTGATAGAGCTATTATATAATAATGATAAGTAAATATATATCAGTTTTTATATATATTTAATTGCTTCCATGCTATTAGATATATAGATATATATAAAAACTAATATATATTTACTTATTATATATATCCAGATACACATATGTAGTTTGGTTTCTGTCTTGTTTTTGATGTCATGTGTGAAAAGCATCCCCATGAAAATGCAGAAGTAGAACTATTTAACCAATATCTTAGCGGATCAGTGATTTCTTACTTTTCCCAAATGTACTAATTCAAAAGTCAATGTAATAACGCATCTGGAATTTGAACTTGCTTACTACAATGTTGCAGTTCAGTGTATTAGCCATGATACCATGTGGACTCTCAGTGACATACATAGATATATCGATATAAACCTTGTTTTGACAAATTTCTTTAAAGACAATAGAACTTTCCTTTTAGATGATCATATGCTTTTCTAAAGTTTTCTTGCTAGTTTCTTTGTGTCATCATCCAGTTGATAGAGAATTTGCCATAGGTTTTACTTCCAAGTGCTTTCAAATTGATCATCTTGGGAGTGGGCAGTATTTTTTCTTGCATGGTTATTGTTTGTTTTTGTTTAATTTGGGTGCAAAATTTGTATTGTTGGATTGGTTTATTATTGGTGGGACTGCTTTCGTTAGTATGTCAGTTACTAAAGATATTGTGTCTTCCACTGAACCTAAGTATGTGATTCTTCATCCAATATCTGACAAGAGCTTGAACTCATGACCACAAGGTAGCTAGATGCTCTAAATCAGAGTTGCCTCCTAAGTTGATCTCAACTGACTGGTATATTGCAAATGTTGTGTGGGTAGATTGCATGCCATTCAAATTTTTTTTTTTTTTTGATATTAGAGGATCATTTATTCTCCCTTTGACCATAAATATATTCAATGGTATAGTGTCATTAGTGTTTGTGTAGTAATGTAGAAAGCAAAAAATTATATTGCATATAAGAATTATACTCATTATATATATATATAAAGAAATATACTTACCTTTTTTAATTCAGGTAGATCATTTTGACCTGTTTGCACCCATGTACTAAATCAACATTTATATTCATTAGACAATTGTCAACCAAGTTAAGGACATTAGTCCAAGTAAATCAGTGAATCATCTCAAAAATCTAAACAAGGCAACAAGAGTTGTCTTCCTTTGGCACAGCACTAAGAAAGTGATAGAGAACTGACTAGCTTAAAAACTAAATATATTACTTTTTATTCTGATGTTGTCAAGAAGGATTGAAATTGAAAGAAAAGGGTGACTGCAAAAACAAAGTAAGTAAAACAGACTAATACAAGAGAGAAAGAGAGAGAGAGAGAGAGAGAGAAAATCAATTGCTTTTGAAAATTAACAGACCTGCCAATTGTTTCAAAAATAAGTTCTGTTTTATGTCAACATAAAAATACATGTGTATTCATTAATCAATAAGACCTTAAAAGACAATTTGTAGCTCAAAATGTTATTTAAAAAAACTTTAAAAATAAGGCTGAATTTTATAATTGAACATTTTTTTATCAATCAATCAATCAATCAAGATTTTTAAGAGATTTTAACAAATCTTTTTTCTGAGTAAAGGCAAAATAAAATCCAATTCATTTTTCTGAAATGTCAATTAAAATGTCTAAAAGACTATTAATGCCAAAAAAGTTTTCAAAGAGTTATTTCAATAACATGCCACATTTAAATTATAAATCTTTTTTTTTTATTACCAATTAAAAACCAGAAGAAGTCTACCTGGCTTGTAAAAAGCTATTTATACATTATGGTGAAACACATAATCACCCATCATCATCATCATCATCATCAAGGAATACCGACAGAATGGATTCTCTTATCATTTATCCATACTGGCCATTGTATTTGGTAAATCTTCTAGATGGAACCCAGTGTCCTAACCAAATTGATGAATCTATGTTTTTGCTTGTTGGCCAATACTTGTGCGTTCATGTGTGGGAAAATATTGCTTGTGGATTTCTCCTTAGTTCTCCAACAGTAACTGGCTTGCCTTTCATGGATGCTTTGCAAGATATGAGGTAAATAGCAGTAGAGCTGCTGTTTTGTAGGGTGCTGCTTCTAGGATTTGTTTAAAACACCACATAGCATTCTTGTGTTCTACCCATCCAGTTTTTCCTTATTTCATCAAATTCTAAAAGGTGCAACCATATAATAGTACTGAAATGAGTAGAGCTTGGAAGGATTCCTTTATAATTTTATCTGAGATATCAGGTTTCTCTTTGGTTGATAAACTGTTCATAGCAGTTTTTGCTTTACCTATACATATGTTGACATCACTACTGAGATATATGATCTAGTTTCAGAGGCTCACCATTTAATGAGGAGATGTCAACAACTTGATTAGAATACACGAGCACAATTTTATCTCAATTCACACAGAGACTAATGCCTCTTGCTGCCTGTTCCAGGTTATACATCAAAGATTTGAATTGAGCAGATGTATTTGAAAGAAATTACTATTAACTAAGTCATATAAAATAAGTTATATTTGAAGAATACATTTTTTAGATGCATCAACAGTGTTCTTCATTGATCTACTATCTTCATTGCCAATTTCGGGTACTTGTACATAATATCAGCTCCAACAGCAACCCTGACCTGGATCCAGGATTTCCAGGTCACCTCCTTGAAAGCGTTGTGCTATGTACTTTGGCATTATAAAAGCTGAATAAAAATGGTAAATACTCAAATGTTTATAGAGAGGAATTCTCATCAACGATAGCCAATTAAAAGAGTTTGTTCCCCCAACCTCCCCTATCTAAAGAAATTTATGCTTTACACATATTTTGCTTGATTTTATTATACATATTTATATATTCTGTATAATATTATAGATATATGCTGCTTCAAACAAACAACAGCTATGTGGTCAACAAAGCCTTCATCAGATTATTCTACAATACCACCTGACATTTTTAGGAATGCAAGATCAAGATGAAACTTCTTTTTATAACCCTTTCATTGTATTCACAACTTTCTGGTAACAAAACATTGATTCAATGATGTAAGAGTTGAATTTGAAATTTTTGATTATTCTATATATTTTTTCAATATTTCTCATCAAACTGAAAAATTTACTTTCAAGACAGATTTCAAAAATTAAGTCTACTAACCAATTATTTTTTTTTGCTAATAGAGGAACCAGATCACAAATAGCATTAGCATAAAAAAGATTAAATTGGATAATTTCAGAAAAAAAAGATAAAAAAGAATTTTAGAGGGTATTTTTTAGGAACAGTCCAACAAATTACAAAAGAGAATTTGATCTGCATATAGATATTGTGTTAATAGTGTTTATGTTCAGTGCAAAGAGTCTTTTTTTTAAAGGTTAATGTAAGTAAGTAAAGTTGGCAACCGTGGTCGAGAATGACCTGGAGGTTCCCTTTTCAATAGCTACTAAAATGAGGTGTAGGGAAAGGTGCTACTCCTTTCCTTGGATTGCTCCACTTTACTCTTGATAGGTACCTTATAATACTGAGAGTTAAGCAAGAAGATATCAAGTTCCATCTTTTGAGTCTTATGTATAACTCAACCTGGGATTGAATCCCGGTCTCCTGGGCCATTAGCAAACACTCTATCTAATGAAGTATAATAAACAAATGATAATTTTTATAAACTGACTAGATATGTCAATCAACTGAATGAGGATAGAATTTCTGTGAAATTCACATGTGAAGTCAGAGTAAATGATCTTAATAATGAATTGTTAATTTGAATTACATGATAAAATGACAACAAGTGAAGTTGGAAAGTCAAGACAAATTCTATATAGTTCAAGTTCAAATGAAGGTAGATCAAACAAGTAATTTCCTCCACCTATGTTGGATCAGCAGGTAATTTGCACTTATCAGGATCTCAGTCCAGCATGATAGCCATTACACCACATGAACTTCGTCCAGTTAACAGTTTACTCAAACTTGTTGAAAAATAACATGAAAATTTGTTGGTGTGCAGAGATGAGTTAACTTTTTCATTCAAAGAGAATAATTCTACACCAAAGAGGTTAGCGACAATTTTTCTAAATATCATTATAACAATCAAATATAAGGAATAACTAATGCAAATGTAAGGGAATAGTTGAAAAGATTATATTTCGTATGTGCTATTTTAAAATTATTTCTTTAATACATCTAGCTGGGATCTGAGTTAGAAATTTACAGCAAGGAAAGTCATAGCAATTGGCTAGTGTTGGGGTCTTGACTGCAGCTTAAACAGCAATGTTTCAGATATTTTAGTAAGCAAATACATCCTATTAAAAAAATATTGGTAGCTTCCCAATTTAGGTTTTCTGAAACTTGTTATTTTTTATGCCTTGCAGAGCAGAGCCTTGGGTATGAGACTAAATTGCATCTGATGGTGAGACTTTAGTTCTGAACATCTGGTTAGTGTTGTATATCTATTCATTGTAATTACTTCCAGGTCTAATCTAACCTGGAGCAGTAGTACTTGTTAGAGTCCTACCTATGGGTCTAATTGATCTATTTAAAAATTATTTGTATTCAATAGGATCTTGTGCAAAAAAACAAAAATAAATATGTCAACATTTTTATTTTTATGGTTACTGGGTTAATATTTTATTTGAGAATTTGTGCTTATTTTATAAACTGTGAGATGTTAGTATTTAAACAAGTAATGACTGGAAACAGTGTAAAAAAAGGTTGCCCTCGCAGTGGGTCAAACACAACAGTTTATGAATTAATATTTGATAGGAGTACTTGATATAACTGTGTGCAAAAAACTTAAGATAGATAAAAAATGCAAATATAAACATACAATGTACACAATTCCCAAACCTCTAAGCATGAAATAACCCCAGATGGATTGACATGCTATTAAAATCAATCAACCTATCATCAGAAAAGAGATTAAAGTTTAATGTAACAATATATTCTAAAAATAGAATTATGACAATATTACTGGAAAAGTGGCAGTAGATTCCTGTGTGTTTTTGATTCGGCAGAATTCAAGAAAAAAATTTCAATTATTAATAAGGATCTAAAAATATAAATTTTATAAAAAGGTTTTGTTCTAAAATTATATTCCCAATGAAGGAAAAATTTTTAAAAATTACACAGATTTTTAAAGTGATTTAAAACATGAATTTTTTCTTTCAGACCTCACAACCCAATATTGCAATTCCCCTTCATCTCAAGGAGACCAATTCCAAGACATAAGTGAGAAGTCTTTAAAGCAGGTATATAATGTTAATTCCAAGGAATCTGCTGTCCCTTCAAGGTGTTTCCATAAACAGATAAATAGTCCAAAAAATAACAATAAACAACACAGCAAATAGAAAAATGGTTGAAAAGAATGAAGATTACCCAAAGCAAGAGCAATTGACAAGTGAGTAAATCAACATATTTCTATACATTTACAACATATATATAGATACAAATATATATATATATATATATATATATATATATATATATATATACACACATGACCCAGAAATATATCAGATTATAAACCTTAGAAGTCCATTATGAGAAGGTTCATGTCATGTGCAAAATCATCATACAGAAAAGTGAGGAAAGTTGCCAATCAATCATAATTATATAGTGAAGTAAGGGCACATATCAAAATACATGGATACATGACACTCACATGAGGAAAAAACATACAAAAATATATGTAAAAAGATTAATATATAAATATATATACATGCTTATATATATATATATATATATGTATGTATGAATATATCAACAGCGTTGTGAAAATTAAGGAGAATAAATTAAGAATTAGTCAGGTGGTAAATGATACATAAGATATTTATTAATATGTCTACACTTTGATATTAACATGCTTCCTACTCCATTCCCTGGATTGCTCCACTTTACTCTTGATCTTTATCTTATAATGCTGAGTGTTAAGCAAAGCGGCATCAAGTACCATTTTTTGAGTCTTTGGTATGACTAAACCTGGGATTGAACCCCAGTCTCCCAGACCATTGACAAACACTCTACTCGTTAGGCCAATGGCCTGGTGAACTGTATATATATATATATATAATTTTTTTTGTAACTGAAAGATAGCAGGATTTTATCATTTCTAATTAAAAATCAAAAACCAAAATGGATGTTATTAGTTATGATAACACTGAAATTCAGTAAATCAAAATATGAATATATCACAGTCTAGAATAAAGTATATACAGTATATCACAAAAATGAGTACACCCCTCACATATCTGCAGATATTTAAGTATATCTCTTCATGGGACAACACTGACAAAATGACACTTTGACACAATGAAAAGTAGTCTGTATGCAGCTTATATAACAGAGTTCATTTATTTTCCCCTCAAAATAACTCAAAATATAACCATTAAAAGCTAAACCCCTGCCAACAAAAGCGAGTACACACCTTACGGAAAGTTGTCAATATTAACATACACCATGTCAACTGTCAATATTTTGTGTGGCCACCATCATTATCCAGAACTGCCTTTAATCTCCTGAGCATGGAATTTCCCAGAGCTTTACAGTTAGCCACCGGAATGCTCTTCCACTCTTCCATGACGATGTCGTGGAGCTGGTAGATATTTGAGACTTTGCACACCTCCACCTTCCACTTGAGGATCCCCCAAATATGTTCTATTGGGTTCAAGTCAGGAGATGCTTGGCCAGTCCATCACCTTTACCCTCAGCCTCTTCAGTAAAGCAATGGTCATCTTGGAGGTGTGTTTGGGGTCATTGTCATGCTTGAACACTGCCCTGCTACCCAGTTTCTGGAGGGAGGGGATCATGCTCTGCTGCAGTATTTTACAGTACATGTTGGAATTCATGTTTCCCTCAATGAAATATAACTCTCCAACACCTGCAGCACTCATGCAGCCTTAGACCATGACATTCCCACCACCATGCTTGACTATAGGCATGACACACTTATCTTTGTACTCCTCTCCTGGTCACCGCCACACATGCTTGAAGCCATCAGAACCAAACAAATTAATCTTCGTCTCATCAGACCATAGGACATGGTTCCAGTAATCCATGTGCTTTGTTGACATGTCTTCAGCAAACTGTTTGGAGGCTTTCTTGTATATTGTCTTCAGAAGAGGCTTCCTCCTGGGGTGACAGCCATGCACACCAATTTGATGTAGAGTGCGTTGTATGGTCTGAGCACTAACAGGCTGACTCCCCCCCCTCTTCAATCTCTGCAGCAATGCTGAAAGCACTCCTACACCGATCTTTCAAAGAAAGCATTTGGATGTAATGATCAGCATGTGCGCTCAGCTTCTTTGGACGACCTACCCAAGACCTATTCTGAGTGGACCCTGCTCTTTAAAAACGCTGGATGATCTTAGCCACTGTGCTGCAGCTCATTTTCAGGGTGTTGGTAATCTTCTTGTAGCCTTGGCCATCTTCATGTAGCACAACAATACGTCTTTTAAGATCCTCAGAGAGTTCTTTGCCATGTGGTGCCATGTTGGAACTTTCAGTGACCAGTATGAGAGAGTGTGAGAGCTGCACTACAAATTTGAACATACCTGCTCCCTATGCACATGGGCCTAGTAAAACATGGGCCTAGTAACACTAATGAGTCACATGACATTTTCGAGGGAAAATGACAAGCATTACTCAATTTGGACATTTAGGGGTGTAATTTCTTAGGAGTGTACTCACTTTTGTTGGCAGGGGTTTAGCTTTTAATGGTTACATTTTGAGTTATTTTGAGGGGAAAATAAATTAATTCTGCATACAGACTACTTTTCATTGTGTCAAAGTGTCATTTTGTCAGTGTTGTCCCATGAACAGATATACTTAAATATCTGCAGAAATATGAGGGGTGTACTCACTTTTGTGATATACTGTTATATGCATACATACATACATATATAAGTACATATATGCTTATGTACATATATATTTACATACATATATACATACAAACATGTGTACATTATATGTACACTTATATATACAGGCCCATTGACCTAGTGGGTAGAATGTTTGTCAATGGCCTGTCAGACCGGGGTTCAATCTCAGTTTGAGTCATACCAAATACTCAAAGATTGGTACTTGATATCACCTTGATTAACATTCAGCATTGTGAGGTATGGATCAAGGGTAAAGTGGAGTAAAGTGGAGCAATCGAGGGAAGGGAATAGTAGCTAATGAAAAGGGAGCCTTCGGGTTGCCCTCAGTTATGGTTGCCTACTTTACTTATATATATATATATATATATATATATATATATATATATATATATATATGTGTGTGTGTGTGTGTGTGTGTGTGTGTACATTTTGGATTATTACAACATATACTGTATTAAGGACTCCCCTGATTTCTTCAGTTTCATAAATGGATATTCCTTAACCAATAAGTTTATATGTTTCTTTGATGTCTGTAATCTACTTACTTGCATACCGCTTCTTAAGACTATCAATATTTGTAATGATTTGCTATATCATAGTTGTGAGGTGTTCCCGTGGTGTACTGGTTACAGCACTGGACTCTGGAATCATGGTACATAAGTTCAAACTCCGGTCGTGCTATTACGTTCATTTTTAGACAAACACTCTTTGGAAAGGTATGAACCCCCTTTCCTATGGGTTGAGTAGTACCACTACTGTCCTTCTAAAAAGGATGGATTTGGCATTGAATAACCTGAGGAGGTTGATATGCCATTAAATAACCAACAAAAATATATCATCATCATCCCACCCCCACTCAGATTCTTGAGAACATACTTATGAGTTAATAAAATTTGCTACAATGTCTGTAGAATTTAGTTTTGACCATATTACATATAGACAGATTGATAGAGTCTCGATGGGGTATCCACTGAGACCTGCTTTGGTTAATATTTTTATGAAGCTTTATGAAAAGGGATTACTGTCTAGTCCAAATAAGCTGGTAGTCTATTTTCATTATGTTGATGATATGTTTTGTCTTTTTTACAATGAGACTAAGGCAGACTTGTTTTTTAACTCCCTTAATAAGATCCATGTAGCCCTCAGATTTACACTAGATAAGGAAATTGATTATACGTTGCCCTTTTTAGATGAGTTAGTTCGTAGGACTCCTTTACATTATGCCACATTGATATATCTTAAACCTACAGTTACAGGTTTTTATACTCAGCGGGATTCTTTTTGACCCACCAAACAAAAAAATTAATCTAATGAAGACCCTAATGCATAGAGCCTTAATGATCTGTTCTGAATTTACACTTAATGCAGAGATCAAGTTTATCTCAGTGACTCTTTGCAACAACAGTTTTCCATTGAATGTTGTACAAACAGTTATTACAAATAAAATAACTGGATTTAACAAAATTCAACAGGAATCAGTACAAAAGTACCCTGTTTATTTATGTCTTCCTTGGCTGGGTGGAATTTGTGAGAGATTTGTTAAGCAAATCTCACAAACTGTACAGAGGTGGTTTTTTTCAGCCAATGTACTTGTGGTTTTCACACTAAGCTCATTCTAACATCTACCTGAAAAGATGCTTTTCCCCGTCATCATAATAAATCTCTTATTTACTTATTTATAATTACTCTTATTTTGGTGTAGTTGTGGTTCATATTACATAGGAAGAACTAACCAAAGGCTAGATGTTGGATTTAAACATGTCCCTATGAAAATATATAAGTTCATTGGAGGCCCGATTGATAATCTTAGGAATACATACTGGGCTTCAATTGCAAAACACCTTATGAATAATCATGACTGTGCTGAGAAGTTTAATGTGATCTTTTTCTCTATATAGAGTAAGTCACACTCTTCATTTCATCTGAAAGTATTGGTGACAATTCATATTTTGTCCGGCAGATCCTCTCTCTGTAAACAGAGGGATTGCCTGCTCGGACTTAATATTATTTTGATATAGTCTCCAATACAATATAATTCTTTTTTTTTTCTTTCCATCATAAATATTTCCCATATTTTGTTTTTATCATTTTACACAATTTTTTCCTCAGTATAGCTCTGTTGAGCAAGGACAAAACCAGTCAGCTAGCATGTCATCTTTTTTTGCCTTTATGCTTTTAGTTCCATCAAGAATAAAGCTTTGGGTTTGTTTATTGCTGTGATATATATATATATATATATATATATATATATATATATATATATATATATATATATAAATAATTTTTTATTACAATTTAATTCTGATTCCCAATTATTGATGCTGTAGATTTTGTTGATAAGTGATATCTTCATATTTATTATATAATATTTCAGTTGGAATGATAAAACTCTGGTTGGTATTGTTTAGAAAAATTAACATTTTCCAAAATACTAGTCAGGCTATATTTCTTTATTTCTGATATCTTTCCATATATATATACATATATATATATATACACTCACACATGAACTAACCCCATCTTTCAAACTCATTTTTTTAGTATCCTTTCCTATATTAAAATCTCATTGCATAAGAAAAACTAGAAAAAAGGTGATAAGTCACTTTTTCAAAGAAGTGTTTGTGATAAACTTCTTATCGAAATCTGATGATTTATTCAATTATATTTATAAATAAAGATTGTTCATTATCATTAACAGTATATAATGTATATACTTAACTTTGGATATAACTTGAAAAACATCTTTTTTTTTTCTAGTTTTATTAGAACTGTTATGTATGCTCTTCTTTCTGGGCAACACTTATAATTTTTTAGGTATCATCTTATACATATAAATTTCATGATCTTCAGTGTACCTCAGGCACTTATTGTCTTAAAATCACCTAAGTGTGAAATTTTGAGTGGCCATATTGATAAGTTTGTGCCAAATAATTTAATTACTCTATTGCTTGAATATTTATCACATTCACTTTTTAAACTGCTTGTCAGTTAACTCTTCAAATTTGTGCTGCTGATATTTGTGCTGCTCCCAAGATATATGTATTTATCAAAGCATAAGCAGGATGTGACACAAGATCAATTTCACATGGAGGTAAAAATCAAATGAATTCAGAATTTTCTTTCTCCTAGACTGACTACCATACCAAGGAAAAAGAACCCAGTCTGCATAGCTGGTTTCAGAACAGATGGATTTATGCCTCTCCCAAGGGCATTAACATGAAGAGAAATGATCACTTGACCAGGAATAGAACTAGAGTCACCATATCCATTTTCTTTGGTGATAACTGTTCAGCAACATACTACCTAGAAGTATACATACTTAGGTGGTCAAGATTCTAGCAGAGAAATACCCAGTTCTAAATGACTATACCTTATCATATGTAATTTTATATTTTGTACATGAATTTTTTTTTGTATACATTCTAAATTGCCTAAAAAAATCTTCTTATTTATTAATTAATAGCTTGTGGAGCCACATTGAATAATAATTACAAGATTTTACATTTTCAAGAATTTTTCATCCAGGAAAGAATGAATGTTATTCTATTATATTTATGAATAAAGATTGTTCATTCGAGTGCTCAGGATTAATTTCCTTTTTTAATGAGTCTTTTTAGTGACAATGTTCATATGAAATATTTTAATACAATATATATAAGGGTCATTCAAAAAGTTCTATTCCTCACGAAGAAAGAAGAGCATAGCTGAAAATTTTTGTTGTAGCAATATCACATTATCCATAATTCAATTTTATTGAAATTTCAATCATTAAGAAAATTGTTTTATATTATTAATACTGTTGACCTTATCTACATACCAATATCATGCAACTATATCAATATATATCAATATATACAATCAAATAGTGGTTTGCAGTGTGAACAAGAAGGCTAATTTGCATAATCATCTTAAAGATATGATTGTGATGAATATTTGCTTGGTAATATTGATTTCAAATTGTTTGGTTTTATTTTAATAAATATGAGTAAAAATCTGATAAATAAATCTTCAAAGAAACCCATTAAGGAAAAGAAGATAACTGATTTTCTTCTTTAGTTTCTAACTTAGTTAAATAGCTAAATTAGGAAAATTTGGAGTCATGGAAACAGCTAGCATCCAAACTGTTCTATAGTTTGATTATATCTGCTCTATTTCAAATATTTTTATATGCATTCTTATTCAATTTTGTTAGTCTTTCTAATCTAATATATTTTATTACATTCAAACTTAAATGTTTATGCCCAGTGGAGGGCACATACTATATATATTATAGTATATATAGTTATGCTTCAAATTTTATGCTGAAAGCATTTTTAATCTATGAAATCTTTACAGAGCTCTATGCACAACAATACAGAGCAAGATTATAATATTTCAACTATAAAATAGGATAACAATAAAAACCAGATAAAACCTCATGACTCTGAGTTTCATGTTGCCAATCCTCAGGTGAAACCATATTTGGCATGTCTCTAAGGGTTCTAAGAGACTTGTTGAATACTGCCAAAGGGTTAAGAGATGTGTTGAGCACTGGTTCACCTGAAGATCAACAAAATGAAACTCATGAGATTTTATTCTGTTTTTACTTTTATTCTATTTTCTAGTTGAAATATTGTGTGTGTGTATATATATATATATATATATATATATATATATATATATATATATATATATATATATATATATAAAGCCAAATCAATAAGTCCAGAGACTAAAAGAGTTGAATCTGAATGCTCATAAAAAATTACCATAGTATAATGTTCAAAGTATCAGAATAATATTCACCACTGAATAAAGTGCATAGACATTGAAGGATTTTTTAGCTTTTCTTATGAATATGCAAATCCCTCGTTTCCTTTTAAACTGACCATAAGCTGCAAATCACACCTGATGGATGTACTTAAATAGGACCTGAAAGGATGTATAAATATTTTTAGTGTATAATAAATCCGTTTTTTTTGTCATTAGGTTATGGATTTATTGATTTACCTGCATATATTCGGCATTAAATGACCCAAAAAGGATTGATACGCCATAAAACAAAACAACCCACCAACCTACACATATATCTCTATATGTACAGATACATATACACATATAGGGTACATTATATATATATATATATATATATATATATATATATATATATACATATATATGCAGAATTATCCATAATGTTTTGAACAGATATTTTGCTGTGGCAAGCTTCTGTGAACCTGTCAGCAATAAGTGGTCACAAGCCAGGCACTGAAAACACTTGGTCAAGAAACAGACAAGCAATTATAATATCAACGCCACAATTATCAGGTTGTGTGCACATGTGTTTATGAGGCTTACCATGCCTTCATTATTCAGTAAAATATATAGGTTGTTTTCAGTATATACTGAGATTAGTGCTGCAACTCAAATTTCACACTATGAGCCATACAAGATAAGCCAGCAGGTAACCACTGATCCTATTCCTGAAGAGAAATATGTTTTGTCAAAAGTAACTGATTACAGATCAGTGACTTAACCAGAGCGATTTAAAAACGAGATCAGAAAATTGCAGATTTCTGAAACCTATTAAGTCTTACACTTGTTTTCATAATTCAAAAGCTTTGTATCATAATAAACTAAAGTGATTGGGATTGTATTATTGTGAGAATAATTATTATTCCAAAATCTTCCATCAGGTAACTGAGTTTTGTCTTTCTGTGGAGAGTCCTCATGGCATAGTGGTAAACATGCAACATTGTAGCGAGTTCAAACTCCTGTCATTCCATTACATTTACTTTTGGACACATATATATATATATATATACATGCATATATATGTACATTTTGGATTACTACAGCATATACTGTATTAAGGACCCCCCTGATTTCTTCAGTTTTATAAATGAATATTCCTTGATCAATAAGTTTATGTGTTTCTTTGATGTCTATAGTCTATTTACTTGCATACTTTTTCTTAAGAATATCAATATTTGTTGTTATTTGCTCTATTGTAGTCTTGAGGTGTCCCCGTGGTGTAATGATTACAGCACTGGACTCTGGAATCGTAGTTCAAACTCTGGTTGTGCTATTATATTCATTTTCAGACCAATACCCTTGGGAAAGGCATCGTACTGAACACTCAGATCACCCAAATTTGGCAGTTCTCCCAGAAAACACCAAAAAACTGCCCAAACTCATTTTGGCTGATCATGTTGTGTAAGATAGCAGAGGAGGTGAAGATATCAGAAGGCAGTGTATTCACCATTTTGCATGAACATTTGTCAATGAGAAAGCTGTTATATCCCCCAGTTATCAATTAAATAGTACCACTGCTGTCATTCTACAAGGATGTATTTGGCATTAAATAACCCTCAAAACTGATATGATATCAAACAAAGAAACCAAACTAAACCAAACTTCTTTATATCTACAAGCAAATTCACAGCACATAGCATGGCTTTGTTCTAGGCTTGACAGGCAACTTGGTCCCTTCATGAAAGACTTGCTATTCTCACAAACTTGGTCACTTTGTCAAAAGTTTGCTAAGCTTGCAACCTTGCTTTTCAGCATTTGAAATATTAGATATATAGCTGATATAATCTTATAGACATTGTCTCACAAAATGTGGGAAGGCACACCTGGTATTATCTTTGGTTTGGTTTCCTTGTTTTATGGCATATCAACTTTGGCAGGTTTATATAATGCCAAAGCAATCTTTGTAGCAGTACTATTTAACTCATAGCTAGAGTGGTATAAAAGGATTCATATCTTTCCTGGGGTATTAGTCTAAAACTAAACATAATAGTGTGGCTGGAATTTGAACTCATTCACTATGATGTTGCAGTCCAGCACATTAGCCATTATGCCACAGGGACTCTACCCAGTATCATCTTTAGTCTCAAAATTTTTTAAAAAGATTTTACCTGGAATATAATACCTTTTACACGTTGTCTTTTACCTTTTACTTTTTATTTATCCATTCTCTGTACATGACTAAGCCATTTAGAGAAAAAGTTACAAAATTTACCTTGAAGGAATAAGCTCATTTATATATAGACAATATCAAATTATTGTGTTCTGGTGGATCTTCTAAAACAAGCTACACATGTAACTAAAAAAAAAAAAAAACAGAAAAAAATCATCTCAGCTCAGTTACTGCTAAGATGATTTAAACTTTTCTATTTACTACCATTCAGCTTTACTCAGCCAGAAAAAGAGATTCTCTCTATCCATGAAGATAACAAAGGTCACCCATTCACCAACCAATTTTCAAAATACAAGACTCTGGAAAAACACATATGACCAATTCAAAACCTACCACTAAAGCAAACAATGAAAAACCAAAACATATTCTAACTAGTCCAGCCAAACTTGAACCTTCCCACCAATCTAAATTAAATACCCAACTAACCAATGAACAAAATGACTGAAGATATCAATCCCTTTATCTTAATCCAGAGACCCCCCTCAACATCAAGAATAATATCATGGAAAAATTATGAAACAAGACCACACAAACAAACAAGCACCATACAACTCCCAAAGATCAACTAAAACCCTAAATAGATCCCACAGTATAGAAAGTATGGATATTGAAACTGATAACATAATTGCAAGCTTCAATGTAGCAGATATATATATATATATATATATATATATATGAATGTAAGATACATCAATAAAACAAGACCATCTATAAAGCATATACTCGTGAAGGAAAATTTATCTACTTACCTTTGATACATGCTCAAACAATTCTTAGAAAAACCATAATATTTACCAACAAACTATTTGCTGACAAATCATATATATATATATATATATATATATATATATATATATATATATATATATATATATATATAAACATGATTTGGCATTAAATAACAACCAACCAACCAACTTCTCTTTTCATGCATACAGTATATCAGAAGATCATAGAATGAATTGGCCAGCCATTTGTGTTTGATAGACACACTAATCTAAAAAAAAAATTGAAGAGGTCAAAATTCATTTTAAGTAATGCAGCATTTTTCATAGGAAAATACATTCAAAAATTTCTTGTTTTGCATCCTTCATAAATTTTTTAGCATTCAAAAGCATTTTTAAAAACTTTTGATTTGGGGAAAGTAGGAGGTCAGTATAAAATCTAAATATCATGGTAAAGTGAACCCTGACTTTCTGTCCATCATACAAATGTGAAGCTGCAGAAATAAAATCCTCCTTTCTCAGTGTTTATTCATATTTTATGCACTTTTTTTATTATTTCAATTTTTGGTAAATAGGTTAAATTTAATAGTTAGAAATTCTAAAAAATCCGAGTAGTGTGCATGAGAGATGCTTTTTTTTTCAGAACTTCATTGCTGAAAGTTAGGATTGGTCGGTTGGTTTGGTTTCTATGTTGAATGGCTTATCAACCTTCATAGGATATTTAATGCCATAGTCATTCTTGTAGAAGAACAGTAATGGTACTATTTAAGCCATAACTAGGAGGATAAGAGGGTTCATACTTTTCTCAATGGTATTTGTCTGAACATAATAGCTCAACTAGAGTGCAAACTCACTGACTACAATGTCACTGTCCAGCACATTAGTCACTATGCTACTGGGACTCCCCACTGCTAGAGGTGTGTTTTATCCATGAGTGCATATTATACACAGATATCTATGCTATTATCATTAATAATGATAATAATTATAAAGCAAAAATTGATAATACACAGAATAACAAGTAGTTTATGTGGTAAAAAAATTGAAAAATTAATCTTATAACACATCACTCATAAGTCCTGAGCCTAACTAATAAAGCAACCACTTTTAGGTCAAAATTCAACTTCATTCATCAACATAGTCTCCTTCTAGGGTGATACACTGATTCCAAAACTTCTCTAACAACCTGGTGCCTTTTTTGTAGAACGATTTATCTTTGGCCTCAAAATATGCTTCAGTTTCCGATATCACTTCTTCATTGGAGCCAAATGTCTTTCCCCAGAGCATTCTTTTGAGGTCTGCAAACAGTCAGTAGTTGCTGTGGGCCAGATCTGGAGAATAGAGTAGTTGTGGAAGAAATTTGAACAGCAACTCTTGTAGTTTTGTCATCATTGCGATCAACTTGGAACACAGTTATTAGTTAGTCTTGGTGTAAAAGCATTTTTTCTTCTTCATTTGGGTCTGTTTTTTGGTGATTTCTTCCTTCAAATGCACCAATAATGCTATATAATATTCACTATTGATGGTTCTTCCTTTATCAAGCTAATTGAAGAACAAAATACCTTGTTCATCCCAAAATAAGAAGGCTAAAACCTTACCTGCTGATGTTTGCATCTTTGATCACTTTGGGCAGTTTTCACCTGCTTCTGTCCACTCAGCTGACAGCCAATTTGAACCTGGAGTGAAGTGGTGGATTCATGTTTCATCCATTGTCATATATTTATACAATAAATTCTTTTTTTGTGTTGAAACAGTTGCAAATAATGCTCTGAATCATCAATGCATTGTTTTTTTTTATTGACTGTGAGCAAACACAGCACCCACATTGAACACAGCTTTCTCATTGACAAAAGTTCATGCAAAATGGTGAATACACTGCCTTCTGATATCTTCAACTCCTCTACTATCTTATACAACTTCAATTCATGATGAGCCAAAACGAATTTGGGCAGTTTTTTAGTGTTTTCTGGGATAACTGCCAAATTTGGGTAAGCTGAGCATTCAGCATCATTTGTGTTCGTACAACTGTGTTTAAAGTCAGCATACCCCCTCTTAACCATTGTTTCCAACAGAGCACAGTCCGAATAACACTTATCAAGCCATTACTTTGCTTGAACAGTATTTTTTCCCATCATAAAGCAATGCTTTATCAACACATGAAATTCAGATTTTTCCATGGTTTTGAAAATTTGCAACAGTAGTTTCACTTAAATAACTGTAATTTGTAAACTAATAATCCAATTGGTCTCAAATTTTGACACATGCAATTTGAAGGTTAGTACTTTGTAAAAATCATATAGATTTTTATTATTGGTGGCATCATTTATATCTCAGGCCCAGGTCATATGCTATTGAAAAACACTCATGAAAGAGTTTTCCCACATTTCAACAATTCTTGGAAATAAACTGAATGGAACTTATATAGAGAACAAGGGATATCAAGAAAGCAGGTATGGAATTCAAAGCGTTTAACGGCAAGTCAGCTTCATCTCATTCAGACACTTTTACGACTGAAGTTGAAAGAAGTTTAATGCCTGTTTGAACATCTATAATTTTCTTCTTTCATTTGGCCAATTCCATCAGGAAAGTGCAGTGGTAAATATAAAGTTGGTAATCTATCATTTTCTTTTGTTTTCTTGAGCAATTATCATCTACTGTAAGACTGCTAAATCTGTCACAGCTGCTTTTGATTTCAAAGTTTTCTATTCCCTAGACTGGATTCCCATCAGGGTTAGGAACCCAGATAGTTTTTTATTCTGCCTATAACTTAGGGAAGAAAAGAAGGATTCAGGCTTTTACCTAGAGTGTTTGAGCAAAGTTAACACAGTCTCAGATAGAATTTGAACTCAGTTCAATGATTACATTTTCTGTGTCAACTACTTTTACACTACCTATGCTTCCATTTATATTTTCAAATTTGTCTTTTCTCTTAGCGTTACGATTGTCATCATGAGAAATAGAATCAGTGACCCAAGTTCAAATCCTGTACAAGGCTGTTTGCATTTCTCTTCCCACTAATGCCTTTGGAAACGGCATAAATCCATCTGTTTTCCTCTCAGCTATGAATTAATTGTAAGGTAGACAGAACTCTTTGTCCTTGGTATAACAATCAGTCTACAAGAAGGGAAAACTATGAATTCAAACCAGCCGCACTCCACTTAAAAACTTGACCTTGTGTTACATCCTGCCTCTGATGTGTGTGTGTGTGGTGGGTAAATATATATGTTTTGTTAGCTGTACAAATATCAGCTGGCCACATTCTAAGTGTTAACAAACCAGTAGTTTAAAAAGTGAATGTGATCAATATTCAAGCAATAGATAAATAAATAGATAATAAATTATTTGACATAAACTTATTTAGATGGCTACTGAAATTTTCACAACTTAGTGATTCTTTGACAATAATTGCCTGAGGATCACTGAAGATCATGAAACTTATACACTCACAGAAAATCCCACACACACATATATATACATATATCACAGGTTGTTTTTTTTTTTAAATGTTAACATTTTTTATGAGAGTTTCTTTATAATATGATTTTAAAGTCTCTATATGTTCACCATTCCATTCAACACATTGTTGATCAGTTCTGCTTTTCTGATAAAGATATTCTTATAGAAACATTAACATTTTTTTAATCATCTGTGAAAGATTCCAAGAATGGAATGGGGAACATAAGGTGGCTGTTTTAAATTATATCCTAAGAGTGTTAACATTTTTTAAACACCCTGTACAAGTATATATATATATATATATATATATATATATAGTTCTTTAGCCTTTGGTAGGTCACTAGTATATAAGAAAACTCTAAATTCAAACCTACATTATTCCACTTAAAAATTGACCTTGTGTCACATCATGTCAATGGCAGAGGGATTGGGTAAATATATGACCTCAATTGTATTACTATTTTGAATTCTCCCCACACTAATTAATTTGTGTTCACTCTTTGTATAATCTTTATCACTTTCCCCATTGGTTGCTGAGATATCAAAAATAAATAAAACTAATAAATAAAAAATGTAATCTTATTCAATCTTATTATTGGCTTCTTGGATCAACATAGCAATTATAATCAGTGAAGAATTATATAAAGATTATTGGAAGATTAACTTTAGTACTTTAGATTTCTTCTTCATCATCATCAATAAGGTATGCTGACAGCATGGATTTCCCTGACTCTCTCAGGATTCATCTCTATTGGTCTTCACTCTTGGTAAGTCATCTAGACAACATCCTATATTCACACAGAGCTAATCAATTCAAGTCTTGCTTGTTGGCCAACGCTGGTGAGTTCATTGGAGAATGTTGCTCATGAGTTAGCTCTTACTTCATCAAGAGGTGCCCAATATATCTTGTTTGTCTTACTTGAATGTTTTGTGAGATGGGAGGTAAGTGGCTATGCAGCCGTTTTTTTTGTTAGATGCTGCTTTCAAAATTTGCTCTGAACATCATGCAGCATCCTTGTGTAATAACAGCATAGCTTTTTCTCCAGGTTCCTCATTAAGGTCAAAGTGGTAAAACATTAGGATATGAGTCAAAGCTATAACTGAGAAGAATTCCCATTCTATTCTAATTAAGATATCATATTTTCCTATGGTTGTTAACCTGTCAATAGCAGACCATGCTTTACCTAAGTGTATGTTGACATTTTTTGGGAGATGAAATATTGCTACTGAGGTATGTGAACTGGTCTACTAATTTTAGAGCCTTGTCATGTAATAAGATGTCATCATCTTAGTTAAAAAGCTCATGAATTTTATTTTATCTCAATTTGTTACCTGTTTCAGGCAATGGAACAAAGAATTGGAGTTGAGCAGGTTTATTTTCATGAAGTACTTGATCATCTGCATAGTCTGCATCAATAATATTATCTACTTTTTTCCCTTATTTTAGATTTATTCTCTGCAAATATTTCTTGTTTTATCAAAAGATAGGAAACATACACCAATCCAATAGACTGTAAATAATTATTAACCAGTTAAAAATGACCATATACTCTTATGGGGGAGTGGTTGCTCTATTTATGAAAATATATGCTGACAGGAAAAATAAAGAGCAACGAAAGTAACCATCTTTGAAATGGAAAACTAGGTACCTTTAACATGGAAGGTAAAATTGGTGGATTCATTTAGGATAGCTGGAAAGGAGATGCAGAGGAAGCTGGGAAAGGGCTTGGAATATAGGCAAAGTGGTATGGGCAGTGGATATCTATATTACATTTAATCTGATTGTCCTGTCAAAGCTTCCTTGATCTTGTGCTCATGTTGCTATAACAACAGGCAAATAGATGAAAAGGTTAAAAATACTAATGAGAATAAGATTGGAAGAGATGATGCGAGTTGGAAAAAAAATGATTTGGCTGACAAAAGCTACAGTTATCTTATAATGTAACCACACATATCTAAATTCAACTATGTAATCATCTACTTGTGTATATGTTTCTACATTCATATATATTTAGAGGGTAGAAAGGGGTCTTTAGCTTTGGTTAAGCAACCAATCAGAGAAGAAAAACTGAATTCAAGCCAGCTTTACTGTTTAAAAAGTGACCTTGTGTCATATTCTGCTTATCAATGATTTCTTTTGTTTCTTTGTTCAATGGCATATCAACCTTCATGGGTTATTTAATGCTAAAGTCATCTCTTTTGAAGAATAGCAGAGATACAATTTAACCCATTGCTGGGGGATAAGGGGGTTCAATACCTTTCTTACCTATATTAGTCAAAAGTGACTATAATAGCACAACTGGAGTTTGAACTCACTTACAGTGAGGCCACTTTTCAGCATTTTAGCCATTACACCATGATAGAATTTCACTCTATGACAATCTTCTGGCAATTATATATAGATAGATAGATTGAAAGAGAGAGAGATTTTCTTTTTGTAGTTTTTTGTTTTCCACCATTTATGCATACATTCATTTAGATTTACCAAGATACATATGAGAAAAAATTTTAGTTTGATTCTTACCTAGAAAGTATCTAACACCAAATCTGGAAGACCCACTTTAAGATATCAGCTTTACCTGTCTCAGAGAATTTTTCAGATACTCATTCCCACAACAAAATATGCCATCTGTATGTGTTTTCTTTTTTAAATTCCTTTTTTCTTTTAATGTTTCACTTTTATTCTCTCATCTTTTTTCTTCTTTTCTCTCTTTCTTTCTGCCTTTTTATCCATTTACTTCTCCTTTTTTGTCTCTAAAGAAAAAATGTATCTCTTTTTTGAGATTTAATTCTTCTAGGATGTGAGTAAACATTTTCAAAAAATTGCCCAAAATCTTTCTATTTATTTAGCACACGTTTTTATTGTTAAAAAAATTCTGCTTGAGTGAGTTCAAAATTCTTTAAATATTCAGGATAACTTTTTTTCATTGCAACCATGGCTTGCAAGTGAGTCAGTATTTTATCTTTCCCACTAGCAAAGCTTCACAATTCCCCAACCAGCACCCCTACTGCCTTTTCACTGTTTATCTACATCACTAAACAGTATATATATATATATATATATATATATATATTGTTTAGTGATGTAGACAAACAGTGAAAAGGCAATATATATATATATATATATATATATATATATATATATATATATATATATATATATATATAGCATAATTATTTGTTTATAGAACACACTCATGTAAAACATGCAACTCTAAATTTGGACAAAATAATTCTCACATATAATACACACTGATTTTTTAGAATTTGCAACAGCTAAATTTAACCTATATTTAGCATTTCTTCAACTTCTTTCAGTTGGCAGACTAAAAATAAGATCTTTAACTGTACTAGGATAAAGTGAAAAGGTTTTAAACTAAACTAGGATATCTAACTTAAATTAGGTTTTATATGGGATCTATATCTTACCCTTTATGTTTTACTGTCCTCCTCATTCTAAAAGCAATTTTGTCTCCTAATGCTTAACCAATATTTTAAGTTAATACCACACCCCCTAAAAATAATCAAAAATTAAATATCTGTTCAAAATATTTATCAATTTTTAAAGGTATTCAAGATCTCTGAATGAACTTGAAGCCATCTTCCGTATGCCACACTTGACGTAAAGTAGGCATTAACCTGTAATAAATTATAAAAACAAATTGTTGGGGTTGTTGGTTCATAATACCTCAGTATCTGGTGTGAGCCTCTAAACAAAGAAAGTGAGGTACTAGAAGAGATACAAAGTGATACACAGATAACAGTTTACCACATTTATTTTTGTAACACAAAATACATCAAATACATTGTATAAAAGTGTACTCACCATAACAGAGTTATTCCTCACATGATGTTTTTTCTATTTAGTCCTTAGTAGCTTTTGTGGATGGGTTGAGAGCTTGTAGCCATCAGTAGGTGAAGGGGTTTAACCTCTACATCATGTGTCCCCTAACACAGCAAAGTTCCTATTTTGAATCCCTAAAAAATAAAATGTCCTTTAAATAAGAATAATCTACATCTTTTGGAATGATAATCATCTTTCAACCCTTATGTAATATAAGTAAGTACTGCTAGTTCTTATAATTTCTCTAGGGAAATAATGGTTTGTGGGGCTTAGAATATGCTGTATCCTCTTGCAAAGAAGTAAGGAATCCTGCCCAAAAGGAGTGTCCTGGGTATGAAACTAAACTGCATCTGATGGTGAGACTCCAGTTTTGGAGATCTGAGGAGTGTGGAGTATGCCTTCATGGCCATTACTCCCAGGTTCACTCTGTTCTGGAGTGGTTTTACCTATTAATGTCATATCTATTGGTCAGATTGACCCATTTAAACATTATCTGTAATCAATAATACTGATAGCAAAAGAAAAAAAAACACTCTTTAAGAAACAACTACACAAAAAATGTAAATATGTATGTACAATGTATGCAATTCCCTAACCACTTGGCATAAAATAACCCTTTATGAGTTGACAAGCTATTAATATCAATCAATCCATGGAGATAATTGTAAAATCCTAATTATAAAGTACTCTTATTAATTGTAAGTAATTGTAATATTAATTGCACAATTAGTATACGATTTGATTGAACTTAAAGGCTACAAATAGTGACCTTTAAGAAAGTAATCTGTTTAATTAACAAAGATAAACTTTATTTATATATTATGCTTTCTAAACAAGAGATGTCATTAACTTTTCCTGAATTGAATAAAATGTTTTAATATAAATGGACAATCTTAAAATCAAAAATCTTTATATTAAATTTTGCAGAATTAAAAAAAAAATTAATAGTATTAGTTTTAACAATTTATGCACACTTATAAGATTTTAAGCAACTATTTGTACTCAATAATTTGTTTGCACACATTATATGGTTTCAAGTAATTCATAATAATCCTGAGTAAAAAATTACAGCTTCAAGTAACTATTCTTAATACAAATAATTTGCACAGAATTATATGGTAATAAAAATTCCTATCTGATACAAATAATTTTCACACAGATCTATTCCACTCATAGATAGGACTTTGACAGGTACTAACACTCTGGATCAGAGTGAACCAGGGGATAATGGCGATGGAGGAGTACTCACCACACCCTAGAGCTCCATGACTGGAGTCTTACCACTGCATGCAGTTTTGTGTCATATTCAGGACACCCTTTTTTGGTGGTGATCTTATCCCTCTTTAGAAAATACAGTCAATGTATTCTAAATTCCACCAACAAGGCTATTCATAGTCATGAATATCGAACATTTGCAGTGATATTCTTATTGGATTGTCTTTTAAAAAGGTAGTATTGCAGTAAGAAATCATTTTGATTCTTAAATTTTAATAAAAATCACAATAGACTGTGAAAAATATGAGGAGTCATGAGAAAAACACATATTTGCATTGTGTAAGGAAGTCTCTTACTTGGTCAACCATTTTTTCACACACTTGTCTTTTCAGAGAACATTTCATCTTTTTTGTACAGTTTTAATTCAATATTTATTCTTACCTTTTTAACACAAAATATATATATATATATATATATATATATATATATATATATATATATATATATATATATTCCTACTTGGTTTTAAATGTAACATTTACTGAAAATACAAGTAAATGAAGGGGATACCAGTGGTGTAGTAGCAAACATTCTGGACTGCAAAATCTTAGTGAGTTCAAGCTCCAGTCATGAAATTACATTCACTTTTGGGTTAATACCCTTGGAAAAGGTATGAACTCCCTTATCCCATCCAGCTATGGGTTAAATAGTATCACTACTGTCCTTCTATAAAGATGGCTTTGGCATTAAATAACTCACAAAGGTTGATATGCCACTAGACAAAAAAAACAAACAAACAACCAAAAGATTTCTAAATTTAAGTAATTCTATTTTCTAATATTTTGATTTCTATATTTTATTATTCCTTGTCTTTAACTTCATTTCATTTAAAAACCTTCTCGTTTTTTTTTTCTAATAGAAAAAAAAATCATTTAAAAGTTAAAGGCCTTCTTTATTCTGAGAAACCTTGTAATTACTTACCAAGTTGAACAGATTTTCCAAAGGTTTTAATCATAATAGAACATGGAATTTCTTCACATACATAATTTCTGTATGTAGATAATAAATTAATTAATTAGAAATACAAGGTTTGCTCAAAAACTAGTGAGACTGAAGTTGTATTTACCAAGACAGAAATAAACACTGAATGCAACATTAATTTTCTTCAAATTAGTCCCCTTGACATTCAACGCACTTATTTCAGTGAGTTTTCCATTGGTTGAATGTAGTTAAAGTGAAGTGCAGAGTAAACTGCCTATTGCCACTGAAAATGGTACCCACCTCCATTGACTGAAGAAATACTGTCTGGTAAGCTGTGTCTGAAAGAAAATGCAAGTTAAATGTACTGCCCAGCGTGAACATTGAACTCACAACCTCTAGGTTATGAGTAATGTTTTGTATAGATCTGTCAGCTCTCTTAGAATGGTTCAGCCGGTGGAGAAGTATAAAAGCCAAAGCAGTTTCTTTCCAATGAGGATTTTTTTCTGTTGCCTGGAGAGCCTTTGCCACTCAATTAAAAACTTCATTGAAGTACTTCTGAAATTCCTCTTTTGATATAGTGTGGAAATTTATGACTTCATAACTTTTTTCAGTTTCTATATTTGTCTAGACAACAACACTTTTTATTTAAGTTTCTCAACTATGTACATGTCTCTTTTAATTTGAATTGTTTTTAAATAAAAGCTTCAGTCTTGATACTTTTTGATCCCACTATGTAGAGAAAAACTGATAACAAGGTAATCCAAGTGGAAGGAGAAATTTATTGAGAATAAATCTCTCCTTCCACTTAGATTACCTTGTTATCAATTTTTCTCTACATATTGTCGGATTACAATCCATTATTTACTTCCGATCCCATTATATATATATATATATATATATATATATATATATGGAGTATTTTTAAAAAGTATTGAGACTAAAGCTGTATTCACCAAGACAGAAATGAACAATGAATGAAACATTAATTTTCTTAAAAATAGTCCTATTGACATTCAACACACTTATTTCAGTGAGTTTTCTATTGGTCAAAGTAATTATGAATTTTTTTTTTTTTATATGGTGTGAAGATGCACCATTATATTTTTAATGTTCTCTATATCTTCAAATGCTACCTTGGGATGAATTTTCAACCAATGAAACAAAAAAAGTCTCACAGAACTAGGTCTGATGAATATGAAGTGGTTTCCTCTTACAAAATCCCCTGTTTTACAAAAAAAATGTTTAAGAAGTATTGATATTAGCTTCATAATTTAAAATTATTTTAGGCCTGACAAGATGAAGTTGGAAGCTGTACCATCATATTTCTTTTAAAATCTTCCACATCCTTAAACCTCTTAATCTTGAGATTAATTTTCAGTTTAATCTAATTTGATTTGGTTTGGTTTTATGACATATCAACCATTGTAGATTATTTAAAGTCAAATCCTCTTTATTCATATATATAAAATATATATGATTTGTAAATACATTTTGTTGATAACATTTTTAAACAAGCCTATGCTCATTCTTTTGCACACAGATAAATGGTTTCAAGCATTCCTATATAAGTCACAATTAAACATCAGTTATTTGTTTACCAGGCCATTGGCCTAATGAGTAGAGTGTTTGCCAATGGTCCAAGAGACTGAGGTTCAATCCCAGGTTGAGTCATACCAAAGACTCAAAAAATAGTGTTTGATGCCACCTTGCTTAGTACTCAGCACTATAAGGTAAGGGTAAAGTGGAGCAATCCAGGGAATGCAGTAGTGCCCTTCCCTACACCTTGGTGCATTAGCTATTGAAAAGGGAACCTTCAGGTTACCCTCGTCTAAGGCCGCCAACTTTACTTTATTTGTTTACACACAGCTAAATGCTCAAACAGTTCTATTTCAAACCATTTATTTTAGCATGTCATTTTTTTGTGCTCAGTTTAAATGTCTAACAGTTCTATTTGACCCATAGATAGGTGCTACCACTCTGAGCCAGAGTGGTCCTGGGAGTAATGGGAATGAAGGGGTATTCTGCATTCTCCAAAGCTCCAGCATTACTGGAGCCTCACCATCAGATTATTTAATGTCATATGCAGGATACTTGTGGGGGGGGGGTCCTCCCTCTCTGCAGAGATATAGTCGGTGTATTTCATAGCCCCAGAAGACTGGGCTGAATTTTCAGTTTAGGAAACAAGAAAAAGTGATATAGAATTAGGTTGAGTGAGTATAGAGAGTGTTGTACTTGTACAATCTTGTTATGCAAAAAACTGTTGATCAGAAGTATTGATACAGGCTTAATTCATTTTCAAATTCATACTGACTTGTCTAGACTTTATCTAGACATCATCACTTCTTAGTTATATAAGTTGCTCAGCGGTGCACACTTCTTCATTTAAATTCTGAGATCAAAAAAATTAAATCTTCATTATTGATCACATCGCTTAACTTGATTCAGTTTGGGAAAAAGTTGCATGGAGCAAGTTCTTGCAAGTATGGAAGGGCGCTACACTTGCACAATTCTGTGTTTTGCTAAAAACAATTTGTTAAAAAAAAAATGAATCTGGCTTCAAGTATTTTTTCTTCTTTTTTTTCCTAATTGGTACTGACTTATCTAGAGCACTGTATAGATACCATCTCTTTATTATATATATAGATTTCAGGATTTGTTCAAAAAGGCATGCAGCATTCTTGTTTAGTTCCTATGAAGCATTTTTTCCAAGCACTTTGTTAAAGTCCTGGCAAATGGTGCTGCCATTCAATAGCACTGCTGCACATACAGCTTCTCCAATTTCATAAACTATATAACTAAAATAAACAAGATATGCTGGGCGCTGCTGGTGAAGCAGGGACAAACTCATAAGCAAAGTTTTCCAGTGGGGTCCCTCCAGTTGTGGGTGACACTGGATGCCGTCTAGAGTACCTGCCAGTGATGGATTACAGATGGAGGGTGAGAGAGTCAATGAACTCCATGCTCTCAGCATAACATGGAGATATACAAGGTATCTCAATATACATGGGACCCATGTGATTTCTAATATCTCGACTAATAATAATGTTGTGTTCTTTTTGGTTTCAGATTTGAAAATAGCATACTATAACAACTATTAATCCTTGATCACAATGTTTTGGATAAGAGGGGAAAAAGTATATTGTATCACTATTATTTGGAGACAAAGTCATTCAAAACTATCTCAACCCATTAATATGATAAGGATTTATTACTATGACAAAAAAATCCAAAAAAATTGCATGTCTTGGAAGCTGATATAATAACAATTAGAAAAATACTGATTTGATGTCTCTAGCTCAAAGGATGCATTTTTACAGGACGTGAACCAAATGACCACCATTGCACTTGTCACAGTTACAAATCATTATCATATTAATGGGTTGCATTTATTTTGAGGCACACTGTATAAGAGGATTATATATTATTTCACACAACTATACACATCCAAATAAATAAATGCAAACACACTCAATTGAAAATATTTACCACAGTGGATTAATGTGTGTAGCCTGACACATTTATTACACAAATTTTAATTTGAAAATTTTCAGTACATAAGGTTCAATTTATGTAATGTGTGGAGGTTTTTTTTTCATTTGGTGCGGACTTACCTAGACCGCGAACTAAATACCATCACTTTATTATATATGTATTTACCAACCCTTCCACATGAGTTGAATGTTACACAAGGTCAATTTTTTAAAGTTGAGTTTAACAGGTTTTCCTTCTCCCAAGACCGGTTGCCATAACCAAGGTTAAAGAGCTCATGCAGCCCTACAATTTACCTATAGCTGGAGAGGGGATAGTTGGATGCATGCCATTCTCAAGGTATTAGCATTATGTGAAATGCAAACAGCCGAGTTCTGGATTTGAACTCTGGTTGCCTACAATGACTACCATTATACCACAAGCACCTCTGCTGTTCACGTCTTCATTTAAATTTAAACCAAAAAAAAATACATACATAAAGCTTCAACCTTGATACTTTTTGATCACACCTTGAACAAAGTATCACATGAAGCACAAAAATCTATCCTATCAACATTTGCAATCAGCTCTGCACCACAACATAACACAACAGATGCATAAAATTTAATTTAAAACAAAACAGTTTTCTATTAAAAATTGACTAAAATCTAAGGAATGTGAAATGGAAAAAGTTATGTCTTTCTATTCTGTTCACTGAATTGAGAAAATAATTCCATTACTGCATTTATGAAGTGAGTAATAAAAAAAATGCAATGAAAAAGTGTTTTTGCACAAATGTGGGTGTCAGATATTTGTAACAACATTTTTTCCAAAAGGAAAGATATAGGAAATCTATATAACACTTTAATATTGATTGACAGATTTTAAAAGACTGTGTTGAGGTTTAGTAAAGAGTTCAAGCCTTGTTGGTGCCTGATGCATTTTTTAGAGATGGCAAAAAAAAATAAAAATTGTGGTTGAGTTTTATTATTTGTGACTTTGTAAAAGGCATGGATCATCTTGTTCTTACCCCAACTATGGATAGAAAAGTGGGTGTTTTAGCCTTAGTAAGACAATCAGTCTTGGATAAGGAAAACTGAATTAAGACCAGTTTAGCATGGTCTGATAAATTATCACAATACAGATCACTGTAAGAATCAAATTCCCCAAAGTAATGACTGGTCTCATAAAATTAGCTTTGTAAGGCAACCAGTCTAGGAGAAGACAACTCTGAATTCAAACCAGCTTTACTCTGCTTAAAAACTGATATTGTGTCACATCTTCCAAATCATGGAAGGGTTTAATAAATTTAAACAATCAGAGGTGTTGTAAGGATACTAAAGATCAAGAATCTTTAAAACTTCAAAGCTCCCTATAAAATGGTTTGCTTATCTTTGTTTGATACAGTATGTATCATTAATATTTGAACAAACTGACAATTTGATTTGAGAGTTAAAAACAGGAGTATGATGCAAGAAGAAAATTTTATTGCAATCAGCATGACAGCACATACATTTTGTCATGGTTTACTTTGGTTTATTTGTTTAGCAGCGTGTCAACTTCAGTGAGTTATTCAATGTAAAAATATGAGTAATTTGTAAATGTTTGATTGTAATCAGCATTACAATGCAATCATTTTTAAAATCATACTTTTTTAACTTGTCTATAATGATCATTTGCTGGCAGGTGCCCATGGTGTAATGGTTATCATTGTAGGAAATGGATACGACGACACGAGTTCAAATCCTGGATGAGATTGATTGCATTTCACATAGCACTAATACCTTTGGGAAAGGTATGAATCCAATTATTCTCCCTCCAGCTACGGGTAAATAGTAGGACAGACTAGGTTCTTCAGCCTTGGTGAGGCAACTAGTCAAGGAGAAGGAATACTCTGAATTCAAACCTGTCAAACTCTGCTTAAAAATTGACCTTGTGTCATATCCTGCCCGAGCGGAAGGGTTGGTAAATATGATAATGATCATTTGCTAACACAGCGATATGGTTCCAAGTATTCCTCTCTAACAGCAATAGTTTGCAAACAGTTATATAGTTTTAAGTAACTAATAATAATCCCCTAGTAAACAAATGTAGCCTCATAAAAGGAGGCAGTTGTGGTATAATGGTGGTCATCATAAGAAATGGACATGGCAACCTGGGTGCAAATCCTGGATGAGGCTTGCATTTCACATAGCACTAATAAGCTTTGAAAAGGTATGCATTCAACTATTCTCCATGCAGATATAGGTAAATAGTGGAGCAGACTGGGCTCTTTAACCTTTGTATCACAACAAATCTAGGAGAAGAAAAACTCTAAAATCAAACCTGTTTAACTCCACTTAAAAGAGGGTTCTTGAGTCAGATCCTGCTTGCACAGAGGGATTGACAAATTCATAGCTTCAAACATGAAATTTAGTATAAATATTTTGCACACAGTTATATGGCTTCAATCATTCCAAAAAATTTCCAAATAGATCTATTTGATCCTTCGATTTGACCCTTATAGGTATTACTGTTACAGATCTGAGTGGACCTGAGAGTAAAAGTGATAAAGGGGTACTCCAGACTTTCCAGATCTCCAAGACTGAAATCTCACCAATGAACATTCTTTAGTTTCATACCCTTTAGGTTTGGTTGGAGTCATATTTTAAAAGCTAAATTTCTGTTATTTTTGTAGAATTGTACAATAAAAATTTAAAAAAATTGTTTTTATACTTTTAGAATCTTGTTTACAATTGATCATCATCCAATCATGCTAATAGCACAGAGTCCCTTGACTCTCTCTATCCATCCATCCCTTTTGTTTAACACTCCTGCATCCAGTATCCACACAGAACTGATGTCAATAAGTTTTTGCTGGTCGGACAGCACTGGTGTGTTCATGTGTAAGAGTCCATGGGAAAATGTCCCTTGAGTTCATCCAGCATATCTTGTTCATCTTACTCGGATAGTCTGTGAAATGTGAGACAGGAAGCTGTACAACTGCGATTTTGTGGAGTGCTGTTTCCAGGATTTGGTCAAAACAGCATGTAGCATTCTTGTGTAGTTCTCATCTAGTTTTATTGCAACTATAAAGTACTACCAACACAGGTGGTGCAACTATAAAGTACTACCAACACAACTACAACTTGGAAGAAATTCTGTTTATTTTATCAGAGATATTCAGATTTTCATATGGTCAACAAGCTGTCAATAGCAGTTGACATCTTCCCTACATGTATGTTGATATTGCTTTCAGTTGATGAGATATTGCAGCTGATGTATGTGAACTGGTAAAGCAGACTTTGTAAGTTATTTCTTCATACTACTTTCTTTCTTTT
This sequence comes from Sepioteuthis lessoniana, assembly GCA_963585895.1. Lineage (NCBI taxonomy): Eukaryota > Metazoa > Mollusca > Cephalopoda > Myopsida > Loliginidae > Sepioteuthis > Sepioteuthis lessoniana. The sequence continues at coordinate 65,485,921 of OY757908.1, forward strand.
TTAGAATGACCATCCTCTAAATTTTGGTTTAGAACATTAAGATTAAAATCAATAGATTGAGATGAAAGAATATAATAAGTCGTCTAATTCTATAATGAACATGAAAGTTTTAAAGGAAGAAATAATGTTGTAAGTTAGAAAACAGTTAATTAAAAAAACAAAAAAAAAACTACACATTTATTTTAACTAAAACAAAATGTTCAATAATGAGATATGAAGTTATAATAACATCAGATGGTGTTTTGAAATGACAAGTTTTGGGTTGAACCAACTCAAGTTGTACCATGATTTCCAAGTAACATATACTTTGTTTTGAGGTGGAGATGACTAAAATGTTCTCAGCCTGGCCAAAACACTTGGTGCGTCACTAACCTTTTTCTTTAATCTTTCCACCCCACCAAAAAAAATTCAATAAAAATTGAAAAAAAGAGAGACATGGTCATTGCCTTCTTCTACATCCCCATTTATAATGGATTATACAGTTAAACTGTCTGCAGGGCTTAAAATAAAGCAACTGTATTCCCATCATAGAGGTAAGAATCTACATACTAATAATGGCATTAAACTGCAACTGGTTTTGGAAGTCTGGGGACTATGGAGTACTCTTTTATTGCCATTACTCACAGGGTGACTCAAACCTGGTTAAAAGTTGAAATTTCTCATATTTCTCTAATACTTAAAAAAAATCAATAAAAATTTTTTAAAAAAAGGACAAAAAGTAATTCCATTCTTGGTTGGACCAAGAGCTTTTTACCATTATCTGAGATGTATTTATAAATGTACTAGAAAGAATCATACCAGTATATCAAAATTCATGCACCCCAATGTGTGCACCCACTAGTCGCATGTCTCATATGACTACTGAAGATAACATAATTTTCATGCAAGTTTGGCAAGAAATTGGCCACCACTTTGATATATGCAATGTGACTAGAGGTGCACATATCAAGCAATTGTTAATTGCAAAAATAAGCTGCAAGTATTTCTCAACAAAGTGTGTAACATGAGTGTCACTACCGTCTTTTTTTTTGTCATAATTTAAAAAAAAATATTGTGCAAACATTCAATTCAGTGAATGTTTTCAATCAAAATTTAACTGACTTTATATCAAGATACATACTTATTGATATACAGACATGTGTGCATAATTAATTAAATAAACAATATTTGTCTATTATGTTAAATGAAATAAAATGGAAATAAATCCAACAGTATATGATATGAAGAAACAAGATATTCAGAGGATATATATATTTATATCTGAATGATAAGCCAACATTCAATATTTTAGATTTTTAAATCATCTTCAGGGCAATGTTATTATGTGATGATTATTTTCAAAAAAACAAAATTTGGAGGGAATACAATAACATTATATAATAACATTATTCTGAAGATGATTTTAAAAACCAAAAGGTTAAAAGTTTATTATTCATACATGAATAAATACATCTTCTGAATTTATATATATATATATATATATATATGTATATGTGTGTGTGTGTGTGTGTTTATGTATTTATTTGACGATGAATACACGTGCATGCATATACAAATATATCAAGAGTCTCCAAAGATCAAACAGCGGGTACATCTGCATGGATCTGGTATTTCCACACTATAGCATAAAACCAACAAAACCTGGAGGTATTGTAAGTTACTGCCATGGTGCCCTGGAGCCTAACCCAAAGGTCATCATCACTTTACTGGCACTGCTGCTGTCAGATAAGAATATATATAAGGGAAATGCTCATGGTGCAATGGTTATCATATTAGTAAACAGACATGGTAACCTGAGTTCCAATCCTAGATGAAGCTACTTGAATTTCACAGAACACTAATACACTTAGGAAAAGTATTCATCCAACTATTTTCTCCCCATCAATGGATAAATAGTAGAGATGACTGGGCCCTTTAACTTTGGTATAGAAATCAGAAGGAAAAACTCTGAATTCAAACTTAATCTCCACATTAATGTTGTATCTTGCTCATTCGGAGGGGTTGGTAAATATATATATAAATACATATAAAGGACATATTATATATATATATATATATATATATATATATATATATTCTCATACTTGCATTTACAGTGTCTTCATGAGCATGTTATTTGTGCATACATACAATCAAACACAGATATACATATATATAATATTGCACATATGCATATATAATTATACATGCACATATAAACATATGCACACACACATACACATACATATATGCACGCACTTATATACATGTATGCACACACACACATATTCTTACACAATAAATTTCATTGTTAATTTTTGAAATTTCAAAAACTTATGTAAATTAATTTAATTCTTCAGAATTAGCATTGTCTTCCCAATTGTAAGACTTCAGTTATTTCATAAAACTTGTACATTGCACTTCAACTGCCTTCTCCGCACAAATTCTTCTTATTGTGATAAACTGAAAAGGAAGTTACAATTTAACTGAAGATATACTTAGCTAACATTTGCTCCTGGTATAACAAATATAACTTGAGTTGCTTCCCTTGGGTTGTTTTTGTAAGAAAGGGAGATGTCAAGCCACAAGACTTTTCTTTTAGATACAAAAGAATTTCTCTCAAACATTTGACTCGCATATTTGAGCTTAATATAATTCTTATATCTCACTAATCTATAAAATTAAAAAAGAAAAATGAATACCAAAATAATTTTAATCAACTTTAAACTTTCTGTATAAAATTCTATCACTGTTGCTTCAGTACAATGAGATTTTTTTAATGTAAAGTATTGACTGATTAAAACTCTAACATCATAATTTTTTAAAATTTTATTTTAAAAGGAGGAAACAATCAAACTTGGGATATTAGTAATTTTGTACTTTGTTTATTGAAGATTTATACAAATGAAAGAAATATAGAAGTATGTTGAGTTTTGTAATCAACATATTTCTATACTTCTTTCTTTTGTATAAATCTTCTGTAAACAAAGTACAAAATACTTTAGAGGGAAAGAAATAAGATTTTAAAGTTTAATTTTAAATACAGAATTTAGTTAGGCCTTACCTCTGTTTTTCTGCAATCAAACATGGTTTATTTGGTTTAATGGAATATCAACCTTGTGGGTTATTTAATGCCAAATCTTCTTATATAAATATGTATGTATAATTTATAAGAAGATAGTATGTAGGTAACTTTATTTTTAAATGAGTTACATCTCCTTTTTTGCAGAGTTAAATGGTTTCAAGTATTGTTATTTAACTCTAATAATTCTATTTAATATTAATCATTTGTTTGTATACAGTTTCAACTATGGCTATCTCAGCACAATTGACTGTCAGCCACTGCCTTTTAAGTATCTTTAAGATAAAATATGATTGGGTTCTTGTTTGCTAACTGGCCTAATGGGTAGAGTGTTTGTTAATAGTCTGGGAGACCTGGGTTCAATCCCAGGTCGCGTCATACCAAAGACTTTAAAAATGGTACTTGATACCTCCTTGTTTAACACTTAGCAATATAAGGTACGTGTCAAGGGTAAAGTGGAGCAGTCCAGGGAAAGGAGTAGCGCCCTCCCCTACACTTCAGTCTTATAGATATTGAAAAGGGAGCCTTCTGGTTGCCTTCGACTTTACTTACTAACTTACCTGTTTGCTACAAGAACAATTTAAAGAATATGATCAAGTCAATCATATAGGTACTATGACTTGACATGAACAGCCAACTGACCAGATCAGGCCAGTTCAACTGTTTGTCTAGCCCATTACGTGCAAAAATGAAGTGTTGCAGGTCATGTGGCCACTTCAGTTGCCGAATCACTGACTGCTCAGGTGTGAGTCACAATCCATAATGCTTCATCCTGAAATATCGTGGGTTGTGATCAACAGCAAACAGGTAGTCTCTTTGGAAGGGAGGGTGTCTTCAACAGCCCCAGCTGACTAGGTGATGCAATAAGACAGTTTCCCTGAGAATATATATATTAAGATGGTAGAGACAAAGTCAATGGTGCCTGGTGACTGATAGTTTTTTATCTATGTGTGTTCTGGACAAATTTAGTTTATCCTATCTTAGATATGTTAGCTCTATCACTGATATTGTGCACTCTGTGTGTGTGTGTGTGTATATATATATATATATATATATATATATATATATTTACCAAACTCATCTGCATGAGCAGCATGTGACCCAAGGTCAATTTCATAGGTTCTGAATTCAGAGTTTTCCTTCTCTTAGTTTAGTTGTCATACTAAGGTTAAAGAGCCCAGTTTACTCTACTATTTACCCATATCAGCAAGGATATTAGTGCTATGTGAAAATGCAAACAGCCTCATCCAGAGTTTGAACTCAGTTGACCGAGTCAGTTTCCTATGATGATAACCATTACATCACAAACACCTCCATTATATATATATATATATATATATATATATATATATATATATATATATATATATATATATAAATCTGTCTTTAATCTAAGAAGAACATTCACAAAAACACATATACACACCTACACACATAAAATCTACACTTAATAGTTAGATTTTTTGGAAGGTACAAAATGAAATCTACAAGCTGAATTCAAATCTTGGATAAAACTGTTTGTGTTATACTTTTCTGGGGAAAGACATGACTCCATCTTTCTCTCTCCATCTATGGGTAACTAGTAAGACAGACTCGACTCTTTAATCTTGTAATGAAAACTCATCTAAGAGAAGGAAAAGTCTGTATCCAAACCAGTCATACTCTACTTATGTTACATCCTGCCTGTGGGAGAGTGGTTGGATAGTTAAATACATTAGTTTAATGCATATCCTTCATATAGATTCATACTTTTTCAACATAGTCTCCTGCGTGGTCCACGCAGTTCTTCCATCAGTGCTGCAGTGTTTGAATCCTATTGATAAAAAGAATTATCAACAGCAGATATAACATCAGTCTATGAACTTTTCAGCCCACCCTCTTGATTCTTCTTCTGGTTTCTTTTGGTTAATACCAACTCAACCTTCATGGGTTATTTAATGCCTAAGCCAGCCTTGTAGAAAAAGAGTAGTATTTAACTTATAGCTTGGGATAAAGTAGTGCATACCTTTCCCTCGTACATATATACATATATTTTTTTTCTTAATAGCATATCCATCTTTGTGGTTTATTTAATTCCAAATCTGTCAATGTAGGAGAACAGTATTGATACTATTTAAACCATTGCTAGTGAATAAGAGGCTTCATACTTTTCCCAAAAGTATTAGTTTGAAAGAGAATGTGATAGCATGACTGGAATTTGAACTTGTTTACTATGATGTGCTGTCCAGCATGTTAGCCACTATGCCACAATGAATCCCCACACACATATATATATATATATGTACACACACACATCTACACATATATATGTACATACGTAAATACATACATATATGTAAGTGTGGATATGTATATATTATATATGTCTTGTGTGTATGTGTGTGCGTGTGATAGCTCATGTGTAAATATATTTACCCGCATACATGAAAGCAGCAAAGAAAGTGAGGGTTTAATAGCCTTTTTATTAGTTCATGTTTTTAGATCTTTTAAAGGCTTCATAAGATGCAGCCATTTACATTTCTACGTCAAAATGAATTAGAGGGCATAAACATTAAGTCCTTAGAAGCTGCCATTAATTGCTCATGTTGGGAATACTCATTGAGATAATAACTTTTGCTTTAATCAAGGATTTTGCTTTTGCTCAGATTCATTAAAATGAATGCCTCGGTTGACATTAGACATATTTAGAAATACATACACTTTTAGAAAATAGAGAATTACACATGTATTTTGTAGTATATATAAAGGTGTTTGCTTGTCTTAATCTGGACTGACTCACCACTCACTCATCAATTTATGCCTTTAACCATCAACAGACTTGAATGTACATAAAGTTACCTATTTAAGCTATATATATATTTATATATATTTATATATATATATATAATTTATGATATAATTTTAATGTGTTCTCTTCAGATGAAGACAAATGAGAAAATGAATATTTTATTTATGCTTATACTATTGGAAATTGTGTACAGGCCTACAGTTATATATGCATCCTCTTCTGTATTCCATATCTATCTATCTATCTATCCTATTCTGTATCATTTTCTGAGCAACCTAATTGATATATATATAGACATATCTATCAATTAGATTGCTCAAAAAATATATACAGTCAGATTTTAGTATAATCTTTTTGAATTCTGTTCTAATGTTATTTGAATAGTAGTTGAATAACATATTCACATTTCTAATGATTAAATTGTCCTCATCATTAATTTTGATTACTTCTTTCAGGATTAGATTTCAAAAGTTATATGAAAGTTTTACCTAAAAGAAGAAACATTGCCTATATGTTTTTTGCTTAGTTCAAACTTGATCATAATTTTGTTTGATGTCAATGCTTAGCCACATGTTGCCAAAATGACACTGCTGAAGCTCATTAAATTTGGATTTAGACTTTGCCAAATCCACCTTATTCTCTTAATTTCTCATCCACTAACTACCATTTTTTCAAGCGTGTGTATACTTTTTTTTTACACTAAAACACATCAGTTCCAAGGAGAAATAGAAACAGTATTTAACAATTTCTTGGCATCTAAACCTTTAGAGTTTTATTATACAAGCATAAATAACCTTTGTTAATTGATGGCAGAAATGCATAGATGTTCAGGAATCATATTCTGACTGATTAAAACAGTGTTTGAATACATGAATTCAGGAATAAAACTTTATTCTAAAATCAAACATTTTTTGAATAACCTAATATCTCATTCCATTCACGTCTATCAATCCCATTCTGTCGATATCTATCTTGGTCTCTTTAAATTTATCTACCAATTCCTTCCTGGTGATATCTATTAATTTTTTAACCTACAGGGTGCGTTAAAAGCCATGAAAAGATTTTAAAACTTTAATCTTTGGTTTGTTGATTTTTTTCGAATTATAATGTACCAAAGATAAAAACTATCTTCAAAAAATAACATAACATATCACTGTTATTGGTAAAGTAAACATTCAATTTTTATTATCAATATTGTATTAGACTAGGCTAAAAGGAAAAAGAGGTTAGTGAAGAACTGACCATTGAAGAAAAAGAAATAAAAAGGAACAAGTGATCATTGACAAAAAGTGCTTTGAGAAACTGTAATCATTCTGGTTAAATGTTCTATGGATAGATGAAAGCAGAGCATTTTGGTAATGTTCGGTAATTTCTCAATAGATGTTTAAAATCTTATAAAGAAAAGAATAGCTTACATAAATGTTATGTAGCAAATAACAGCTATGTTGTTTCATTATGTAAAAACAACTGTGTGTGGTGAGATGTACTGTAAATGACCGCAGTGTCATCAGGTGCAGAGTAAAGGATATGCAAATACCATTGAGAAACACTTGCAGAAATTTAAAAAAGTAACAATATCATCACTTGGAAGCTGAATTTTATTAAAGACAGGTCACATGATAAGGATGAATTAGAAACAGACCCTTACCAGATGGATGGTCAGAGAACCTGTTGTTTTTAGTATGAATCCTTGTCAGGGTTAACATTAACTATTAACAAAGATTTCCTCCTCCAGACAACTGGCCAGTAAACTGGTAGTACCTACTCAAAGCCAGCATCCAAAAGTCATGAAAAAAGTATACAATTATCACCAAAATTTAGTTAGCATACGTACCATTGAGTTTGTTCATCCTGACCTATACAGGCTTATATAACAGTCCCAAAAATGCTACCCAGGACAGAGTACTCTCTTTCCTCCTCTAGCTATGCTACTTCTCATTACCTGCCAGTGACATTACCCCCGGCACTTGAGTCCCTTATCATCAAGTGTCATCCCATATCAACAATGCAATGTAAACTTAAACATAAAGATAGAACCATAATGTTATAGGGTTTCTCAATTGTTTCTGAGGCAGGAGACCATGTCTGTAGCATTACCATAGCAACAAAAAGAAAATCAAAATTTTGTTTCAAGTGTGGATCAGAAACCAAAGTTAGGCTAGGTGAGGAGGATATTATAGTAAACAGACCACCTGACTCAACCACTTACTTACTAACCAATCAGCAACCAAAATTTCAAATAACTATTGAAAATAAAAATTTGAACTCTTAGAAACACTGATCCAGTTGTGACAAATAAATACAAGGCACTTGTCTAACTCAAGGCAGTCTCTAATGGACCACCAAGATTAGTCAACAAACTCTAGGCTACTCAAAAAAAAAAAGCAAGACACTCTCCATCTCATCATGCCATGAATTCTAGAAGATTCTGTGGTGTCCATGCCAAGGAACCTATAGGAGGGCATCACTTATGAGTTTGTCCCTGCTTTTCCAGCAGTGGCCAGCATGTCTTGTTCATCTGACTTGGATAGTTTCTGAAATAGGAAGCAAATGACCATACAGTTGCTGTTTTGTTGGTTACAGTTTCCAGGAATTGTTCTAAACAGCATGTAGCATAGCGTTTTTTCTCCAGTCACTTCATTAAAGTCCAAGTGGTGCAACCATACAATAATACTAACATGGCTAGAGGTTGGAAGAATTCCAGTTTTATTTTATCAGAGAGATTAGATTTCCATATGGTTGATAACCTGTCAATAGCAGTCCATGCCTTTACAATGTGTATGTAGACATCACTTTTGTAGATGAGATATTACTATGGAAATATGTTAAATGATCTACAAATTTCAGAGGGTTGTAATTTAATGAGTAAATAGCAGCATTTTGTTTAAAACACATAGACTCTGTTTTATTTGGATTCTCAGAGAGGCCAATGCCTCCAGTTGTTTGTTCTGGGTTTTGTAGCAGACATTCAGCTCATAATTGTATAATAAAAAATATACATTTTGATAGTATTATGTTTCACTCAAAATAATAAATATCCTGGTATCTTTGGTTCAGTAGAAAATAAATTTCTTACATAAAGATTGATAGAGGTGTAAGTATTCATGGATGAAACTATGTGTGTTTGTGTGTTAGGGGACACTTGAAAAATATTGAATTTAAGAAAGTTATTAAAAGCCAATTTTTTAGTTATGTGTCGTTTCATATCGACTGATCTCAATTTGTTTATAAATTAATTTATTCATCTATCAATCAATTTATCTAACTAGCTAAGCACTTTCATATATCAGCTCTGTCATTTCTATCTTTTTTCATCCATTGTTATCTCTGTTTCAGTCAATTAACATCTCTGTAAATCTACCTCATCACATTAATACCTATTTATCTATTCCAATTTGATCATCAATCATCTATCTATTTAGCTATCTAAATTTCATCATCAATCAAGGCAAAAAATTAACTAAGAACTACAAAAAAAGAAAAACAAAACAAAAAAACCCCCAAATTACCACGAAAAAACCCTCCCCAAAACAGACTTTTATTTGGTTTGAGTCTTTTGTCACTTCTTATTGTGTTCTATTTACAGGTGAATGTCTAAATTGATCAAAGCAGTTGCCTATAGGATTGGATACCAATTGAAATCCCATGGCGGTCGAAGACTCATAATTGACAAGTCCAGAAACCACCAGTCCAAGAAGAGCTACCCATCTCCATTTCTTTCCATTTAATGATTTATTTTCCAAATCTCAGATTCATTTACCTTGAACATTATTTGAACTAATTTCATGAAGAAGTACAAAACACATGCCAAAATATATGAATGACACTTATATTTTATATATAAGTATGTATGAAAGTATGTGTGTGTGTGTACTGTCCTCTAGAATGTATATACATTATAACAGCCAGGAGTTGTAAATGTCTTTGCTGTTCTCAGTGGAAAATGTCCTTCAAAACAAAAAGTGCAAATTTTCATAGAAATGGTACAACTGTGGTTGAAATTTGTACTTTTTGTTTTGAAGGACAATTTTCATTCACTCACACACATATGGATGTATGTAGTGTATCATGTTTGTGTGTTTATATATATATATATATATATATATATATATATATATATATATATATATATATATATATATATTGCTTTCCTGAGAATCAGAACATTGTGAAAGAGTTGTAATAATGGTTCTACTCTATGATTTTATTTTTAATACAATGACATATATATATATATATATATATATATATATATATATATATATATATATATATATATTAATTGTGTTCTACAACATTATTCATCAATGATATATGATATTTTATATATATATATATATATATATATAGTGTTATATATGTTTGCGTTAAATTTATATATATATATAACAGAACATCACTGCAGGTATTTTTTGTGTAGTATTGTAGGTGTACAGTTATTTAAAAAAACAACAAAAATAACAGATGATTACAAAGTTATGTGTTATAAATAATATTATTATTAAGTGACAATAGGATAATATAATTGAATTGCCAGACGTAATTATATGATTAAAAACTAATAAACTAAATAATGAAAAACCTATGCAGTAATTATTGATTATTTTTTGATAATATCTGTACACCTATTTAAGCAGCCCTTGTATATGCATGTGTGGTACTGCAAAAATACATTACAACTTTGGTTGTTATCAATTAATGTTTATTTTCTTGAATATAAATTACTTCAATTTGACAATTGATGTAAGTATTGAATATAAAAGAATTGAATATTTGTGTCCAAAATGGAAAGTGTTGTCAGGGATGATGCTAGGGTCCATGCCCCACCACCGAATCTATGATAAGGGGACCACCTCTCTACTACATCTCAATTTTCATACAATAGTATTCATATGGTAAGTAAAACCTGCCCATCCAGGGACCCCAAACAGGTTTAGACCCCGTCAGGTCAGAGTTGGGGTTGTACATACTGGCCCTGGGTTCCTTGTATTTTTGTAGGACATCAAACATCAGTACATGCACGACAATGTAGGATACATGTGATATTTGCACATTTATAAAATAGGAAAATGAAAAAGCATTCTCATTTTCTTTGATAAATAACCTATCAGGAAAAGATTTTAATGAACACTAAAGGTCACTCCAATTGCAAAAACTTACTGTAATTATTCATGTATAATATGCACCTTTCTTTTCAAATTTGTTAGGGGTGCATATTATATACAAGAACTAAATATTACTTTCATTTTTTTGGCCACATGCATTGATATATTTAAGACAGCATGACTGAAAATAAGCTATATCTATGGTCCAAACTAACTAATGTGTAACAAACACATCTGTTTTATACCATCACAGAGAAATGTGTGTTTATTTGTAATTTGTTTCTTCAATTGTGAACTTATTTTTGCTGAAAGTTTCTTACATATTCAAGTGAATATGTCCTTGCCTTTGCTCTAAATACTGTATAAATTATATAAATTCTTATTTTCAGTCAATAAAAACCAGATAAAAAGTAGAACAAATGTTAAATTTAATATAAATTTAACTGCTACAAATTTCAAAAGGTCACTGCATATTATACACAAGGAATGTTTTTTCCAGAATTTCATAAAGGGGTGTATTAGACAGAACTAATCATGGTACATGCGATTGTTTGATTCACCAAAGACTGTAATTTTATGGTAAATATAATCATGGATCTCAAGGTGAAGCTAAATTTTCTGTCCCTCATTATTAAATATTTTGGCAGTTGTTTTGAAATAACACTGCACCCCTTGCACTGGAGTATAGCAGGAGAGAGAGAGAGAGAGAGAGAGAGAGAAATAAGTCCAAAAGGTTAATGTGATTCAACCAAGACACGTCTTGCATTGATTTTATAGTGAAAAGTTATTTGCCTAAGTTCATTGAATGAATGGATTTATTTAGGAAAAGGAACTTTTCAGGAAAGAATCATAAAAACAGTTAAGACAATCAAATCTCACTTTATTTAATTCAATGAAGTCTCAAAGAATATAATTTTGATGCTAAATAAATTTTTTGCTTTTCTTTAAAGTCTTGAGAGAAATTTTTGAGTAATACGCATGTCAGACTAATAAGTTAATCATGATAGCATTCATGAATAATTACCTTATAATGTAAAGATTTGCATTTGGAAAACTAATTTTTAAGTTGTATCCTCAAAGTAGAAACTTGAAGTTTTCTTAGAGTGTATGCTGTTCATCATCACATGTATAAATGATATAAGTTTATAGTAACAGGCAGGGCTTCAGAGAGAAATTTTGCAAGGGTGTACAAGACTATTTTCTGGCCCACAGGAGAAGGTGCTACTTAAAACAAAGGATTTAAGGCCCAAATGAAGATTTCATACACAATTCAGAATATTTGTAAAAAATATTGGTAAAAGTATCTCATTAAATTTTAAAGTTGTAGCTTTTTTCCTTCTTTGTAGAAAAATATGTTTATGCTAAAATATGAATGGCTTTGGGGTTTGTACATATTTACCAAATCTCTCTGCCATGAGCAGGATGTGACACCAAGTAGATTTTTAAGAAGAGTACAGTGGGTCTGAATTCAGAGTTTTCTATTTCCTTGTCCTTCAGGAGAAGGTGCAAAAAAATTGATAATTACATGCCCAAATGGAGCTTAAATCTTGAGTCTTTTAAATAGATATAATGGTATAAGAATAAATTTTAAAGTTGCAGTTTTTTTCTTCTCTGTAGAAAATGTATTTTTAATAGAATATGAAAAACATAAACAGTTTTTGGGACATATGATTATGAAAGAATAATTGAATATGATGGTTAATCTGAATATGAGCACTGGTAAAGTTTTACATATGCATTATTCATTATTACACATATCAGAATGACCAGATAACTATACACTTTATATAAATTATAATCAACTAATGAAAAGTGATTTTTTTTTGGTTTTAGGGAGAGAACTGTAAGAAATTCATGAACTCTTCCTATTCTCTTCGGTTATTATGTATGCATATTAACCAGTGTATGAACTGAAACCTTTTCTCAAAGGTCCTTCAAACTGGCACACTTATCTTCTTTTTCTGCAATTAATTTTGAGCAATTTCTATTCTTTAACTGCTTTAGAATTATCACTGTTGTGAAAATACTATAATTACAAAATCAGTAAAGCAGACTAGGTTCTTCAGCCTTGGTGAGGCAACTAGTCTAGGAGAAGGAAAACTCTGAATTCAAACCTGTTAAACTCCGCTTAAAAATTGACCTTGTGTCATATCCTGCTCGAGCGGAGGGGTTGGTAAATAGGATATGATAATTACAAAATCAGTGCCAGATTAAGGCATTGCCTTTAGAAGCTTTAGCTCAGAGATCTCTGTTAACTGGGAACTTCCAGAGATGAAGAGAAAAGTTTGTAAATTTGAATCAAAGTATAAGTATTCTAAATGATCTTCTTAAAAGGCTAACCATATTCTAAATAATTTCTTTTTTAACCTCTGATATTTACACCCTTGTAGTAAACATTAACTTCTACATTCCTTAATGTTGAAATAGCCCTACAATTTTATGGAAATTAATGCCACTGGAGAGAGATGTTTTTCCAAGATTAAACATTTAAAGAATGTAAACAGATCGACAATGACACAAGAACAACTCAACTGATGAGCTAGTATGGCAATTGAAAACAAAGTTTTTAATTTTCTGATATTTTACAAAGCAAATGTTTGAATTTTAACAGTAGTTGGCCTTCTAAAAATAAATCTAATATTTCTTCAACTTTTTGACAACATCACTGGGGCCTCACAATACCTGTACCCTAGAGGTTTACAGTCTTGATCCAGGGATGGATGAAATATGCAGGATCTGAAAATTCTACAGTTTTTAACATTGTTTGAGTCATTTTCCCAATTTATCTAAATCCAGAGAGGACATTCTTTTGCGGGATTAACACGTCAGACATGACTATAAAAGTCAGCAATAAACTTACTGGCCACAGATGACATGAATAGGAAGTATTTGAGATTTTACTGGAAAATGAAACATTCCTGGTAAAACACTGCACACACACACACACACACACACACACACACACACACACACACACACACACATATATATATATATATATATATATATATGAGGTGTCAAAAATCATTTAGCTTTGTGGGCCAGATTGAGGCATAATTAGATTGCATGGGCAAGATAAGGACAATTATTCTCCAAAACCTGATTCATTATGTAGGCCAAAGTAAATGAGCAACAGGGTCTATGTTTCTTCAAACAACATTATTAGTAATAAAGAAAGTAAAGAATATGAGGTGCTATCAAAGGGTGCATGGAGAAAAACTCATCCACATATGTATATTGTTCTTACCTCATGAGGTATAATAGTTTGCAAGCAAGAATCACAGATCATTGTTTGTGAATTTGATTCTCACTGTATTCCCATACTTCTGGCCTTGTGCCTCAACTAATCTTACCTGAGTTAATAATTATCAGACCTTTCACATGGTGTAATTCTTAGCAAGTTAGATATGCAGACCATCGTTATGTTTGATTCTCACAGGATGCCACAAATTTCCGGTCTTGTGTCACATGTAAGCTGAGCTTAGTAAATAACTATATATTCAGTTCTTATAAGTGAAAGTGACATTGTTCAGAAATATCTTTAACCATTAATTATTAAGGGTTAATGATAAACTGTTTTATAATCTCTACAAATATATATTGAACAGAATATTTTAAAATTAATAAATGAAAATATTAAATATTAAAATATTAAAATTTCCAAGCATAAAACTAATCATAACTAAAGGCTATACATATATATCTATGTAAGAATATATTCATAAGAAATATATGTATGTATATACATAAACATATATAAATGTGCATGTGTGAGTGTATATGAATGTGTGCATATGTACATGTATGTATACATATATTTGCATGTGTGTAAAAATGTTTATGTAGGCACATATATGTTCATAAGTATACATAAATATGTGTGTATATATATATATATATATATATATATATATATATATAGATGTATGTGAGTATGTATGTGTGTGTATATTTAGGTGCAAATGTATATGAGTATGCATATGTGAGCATAGGTGTATATGTGTGTGTTTGGTTAGGTGCATATTGTATGTATGAGTAATTGTATCTAGCAAACACATAAGGGTGGGAGGCATAATGGCTACCATGCTGGACTGCAGTAAGTAAGTTCAAACTCCAGCTGCACTATTACATTGTAGACTGGTACCATTGGGAAAGGTATAAACTCCCTAAATAAATAGTACCACTAATGTTCTTTGACAGAAAAGGTTTTGGCTTTAAATAACCTACAAAAGTTGATATGCCATTAATCAAAGAAACCAAATCAAACAAAACCATGTATGTATATATGTATGTATATGTATGTGCACATAGGTATACATAGGTAAAAATGTATCTATGTGTATATAGGTTGGTTGGTTGGTTGGTTAGGTTTTTATGGTATATCAACCCTTGTAGGTTATTTAATGCCAAATCTAGTTTATATATATATATATATATATATATATATATATATATATATATATATATATGATATGTAATTGAATAGTTTGTAGATAATATTTTTAACAAGCCAGAGCTCATTTGTTCGCACAAAGTTAAATGTTTTTAAGTATTGCTTTGTAACACTAATAGTTATTTGCATACTGTTAAATAGTTTCAAGTATTGTTATGTAACATTAACAATCCAATTTAACAGTTATTTGTTCAAAAACAGTTAAATGATCAGTTATATTTGACCCATACATAGGACTCTATAAGGTAATACCACTCTTGGTCAGAGTGGACCTGGAAGTAATAGCAATAAAGGAGAACTTCATATTCCTCAAAGCTCCAGGTGGGAAGCCTCACCATTAGATAGTTAAATGTCTTATCCAGAATTCTCACTGGCTGGTGTTACCTCCCTTTTGAGATGCAGTCACATATTCTACAGCTCTAGTCAATTGGGCTATGTGTGTGTATATGTTCATATGTATGCATATGTGCATAGGCGTGTTTGTGGGAGTATGTAATGTATGTGGTGTGTGATTCTATCTAGCAAACACATTATTTATTTTCCCATTATTTGGGGGTAAATATGTATTTTTTTAAAAAGCCAAAGAATTTTTTCAATTAAATAAAATTAAATAAAAAAAAAAGAAAAAGAAAAAATAAATTTTAAAATAGAAAAGTTTGGAGAAACTTAATTTAACTATTGTCTTGATTCCCTATAAAAGATATTATATTGCACAACTGGTATTTTAATAACTAATGTCATAATATAACAAAGTTTTTAAAAAGAAACTCCTCAATAATAACACTTCCAAGTTTATAAGTATATTTATGAAAGAATAGGGGTAAAAGATGAGGATACATTGTGTACACAGAATGTCTTAAATATAATAATTCTCCTTTATTCATGGGAACGTGAAATTCCAATATTTTGTATACAACAACTGCATGATTAAAAAATTTATATTGATGAATGAAAATTACATTTCATTTCCCATAAACAAAAAAAGAAATAATATTAAAAGACTTAACCCTTGCAATCCAAATAGTCAGTAATTTTGCCTCAACAAAAGTTTACATAAACTCATACAGCCCAAATTCCAACAGAGGAATCCCTATCTCTACATCAATATTGACAATAAAATGTTGTAATCAGTTATTTAACTGTATTACTGGATGTTAAATAAGTGTTTACAAGATCTTATATTCTCAATTATTTTACAGCCCAGGACCCAAACTGAAGGGACCCATGGATATGGAGGAGCTCATGATTGTAGGGATTAACAGAAAAAAAGCAATGATTTTGAATTGTATAGAAGATTTGTTGAAAAATTCCCCAAATGTTATTTCTTGCTGGTAAGCACCATAAAAGAACAATAGAAAAAAAAAGATATATATTCATTAAATTCTTTTTCTAAAGATATTTTGAAGAAGCATATGAATAAAATATGCAAGGTGTGTCCAAAAAGAGGCTGACCTCTTTCCAAAAACAACCTTTGTGTTGCTTGGAGGTAGGAAAGATATTTAGTCAAGTCCCTGTTCATCAAGGACCAATATTAACATATCCATGATATACTAACAATGAAAAAAATGGAAGGCAATACAAGATAAGCTCATTTACACATACAGAAACATTTAATATATACAAAATATACATAAAAGTTGTTCTGAAAGAAAGAATATACAAACATGCTCAAACAGGGAGAATTATGCACGTATTGATCTATGAACAAATAGTATCAGCAAGGGAAACAAAAATGGAAAAAGGCTTACTTGAATGATGTTGAACAATAAAATGGTCATAGTCATGTTCACTTTACTGTTCAATGACTGGACTGCATGGATTTTAGGACCATTATGTGATATCCCATAAGGTTCCCAATAGACATGTCTATTCTCAAAGGGAGATAATTCATTGTCTCCCTACACAAGTTTATTGCTTTACCTTCAACTTAATGAAGCTCATCTTCAAAATAGTCCTTCTCTACTGCTGATAAACCATCTTGAGTTTTTTTTTT
The DNA here is from genome assembly GCA_963585895.1 of Sepioteuthis lessoniana. NCBI lineage: Eukaryota > Metazoa > Mollusca > Cephalopoda > Myopsida > Loliginidae > Sepioteuthis > Sepioteuthis lessoniana. The sequence goes on from OY757908.1 coordinate 65,503,321, forward strand.
ATCCAGTTCTCTAATTCATTTTAGAATGGGTAGTAGACAGGTCTCATTGTGCATTTTCTTTTCTTCTTTTTCTTACTTCTAATCAATGATCTTTCAGCCTGTAAAATCTGGAGAGGAGAATGGTGGTGAAATAAAAGTTATTTTATGTTTTGCTGAGAATTTTCATTGTGATTGTCTTTCATTGATATGAACAGTCAACCAGATTTGGAATTAATTTTAGTGGACATTCTTTCCAATTTTGATACCATCCATGATTTACAATTCTCCTCATAAGCTTGTTACAACTTTATAAAGGTTTCAAAAATTTTTTTCTAATATAATATCATATTTTATATAAAAAACCTTCATTGTTCAATTATTAAAAAAAACCCAAAAAACAAACCCCCTTCAGGAAACATGAGATGTAAACCTATCTAGGGTTATTTCATTCCAAGAGTTTAGGAAATCATGTTCATATTTACATTTTTTGTGCAGTTTCTTAAAAGTTTTTTTTTTTTGCATACATTCATATCATATATGAATACTTTTAAACATATCTATTTGAACCATACATAGGACCCTTAAAGGTTCTACTTCTCCAAATCAGAGTGGACCAAGGAGTAAAGGCAATGAAGGTGTACTTCATACACTCCAGATCACCAGAACTGGAGCCTCACCACCAGATGCAGTTTAGTCAACGTATTCTAAGCCCTTCCAAACAAAGCTATAGCTCCATTACTAACCAATATTTGTAATGTATTTTTTTATAAAAAGGTTCATAATTAGTGTTATACAATAATTCATAAACATGTCTTATCGGCAAGTAGTTTAAAAGTCTTCTTTTTTTTTTTGGGACACACTTTGTATGAAGAAAACTGGAATGTGTTTTTTATTGTATTGTAAATATGGTTGTATGTAAGAGTAAAGAAAAATGTCCAGGCAATTTATTTGTCATTACATTACAAAAAAAATATGTAAAGCTTTATCATTATTTTTATGTAACTTTCTTGCCTCTTACATTTCTAATATCAATTTCTTAACTTCTAAATAGTGAGTCAAAAGTTTTGGCAAAATTTTGGTAACATGAGACAATTCAGCAGCTCCAGATGTTTGTGCTGAGGTGATAAAGGTGACAAACCATGAAGGACTGTGAGATACCAAGCTCTTGTGCTAATCACCAGCTTTTAAATCACATGGGAATGAAGTAATGTACAACATAATATTACTAACCATGACTTGAACTGCTTCCATCACATAATATATGTGCTGTAAACTAGTGTACCAAAATATTGAAAAACTTTTGACTCACCCAAGTATGTTTACAATAATTTGAAGAGCGTTTTTTTTTCCTTTTTAAAATCCTTGAAATTATTGAAAATAGACTATTCATATAATTTTTCATTCATTGACATTTTTATTTTTTATATTTGTAGCAATAAGTAAATTTGGATAGATTATATGATCTAACAATTAAAAAAATCATGAATGTCCCTCTTTAAGAGCCCAGTTGAATAATGAAGCTTATTGGGTTATATCATCATCATCATCATCATCAAGGCATGACAACAGTATGGATTTCCTTGACATTCACTTGCCATCTGTCCTTACTGGTCATTGCACTTGGCTAGGCCTCAAGACGGTATCCAGTGTTTGCACATAGATGATGAATGTAAGTTTTTGCTAGTCAGCTAAAACTGGGGTGGACATGTGTAGGAGTCCATAGGAAAATGTCACTTATGAATTTATCCTTACTTTTCCAGCAGTGGCCAGCATGTCTTGCTTATCTTACTCGGATGGTTTGTGAGATGAAAGGTAAGTGGCTGTACAGTTGCTGTTTTGTAGAGTGCAGCTTCAAGGGTTTATTCAAAACAACAAGCAGCATCCTTGTGTAGTTCCCATCCAGCTTTTCTTCCAAATGTTTCATTAAAGTTTATCTGGTGCAGCCGTTCAGTAATACTGATGTTGCTAATAGATCTGATTTCCATATGGTTGTTAATCTGTTAATAGTATTTCATACCTTTCCTATGTGTGTTGACATCACTTTCAGTAGATGAGATATTGCTACTGAACTATGTGAACAAGTCTATTAATTTCAGAGGCTTGCTATCTAATATGAAGATAGCATTACCTTAATTTAAACATGAACTCTGTTTTATCTGAGTTCATGCATAGATTAATGGCTCTTTCTGTCTGCTCCAGGCTATGCAGCAGAGATTTAGCTTGAGTCGGTATATTTGCAAGAAGCCCTTGATCATCTATACAATCTACATTGGTAATAGTTTCTAATAAAAAAGGCTAAATACAATTTGTGTCTTTTGAAGTAGTTTGCCTGAACTAATGGCATGAAGTTTCAACAAAAAATTGCCTATACTATTTTAACTTAAACTTATATATTTTCAATGTTTGTAATACTGAAACTATAACTATTATTTTTCCTGGATAATTCTGTGTAATATGCTATGAATTATAAAGCCCCAAATTTTTTTTTATTAGAAAATTGGAAATCTAGGAATTTTTTTATTATTTTGAATTTAAAAAAAGAAAAAAGCATTTCACTTTCATGTGATCATATCTTTTCAGAACATTGTGTTCTACATTTTAAGCTATGAAAGAAAAAAATGAACTGATTTGGTCTAAACTCCCTAAAGTCTATGATGAGCCATCTTTTACAAATTTTCATCTATAAAATCTATATGACTCAATACTATTTCATAAAAGATTTTAATCTTTTACCTATTTTTTGAATAAAAGTTTCCAATTTCTGTACATGTAGTTATATATATATATAGGATCTGTGCAGATGTATGTGTATATTTGATATGTCTACATTCATATGTATGTATGTATGTATGTATGTATGCATGTGTACAAATATTTTATAATTGAAGTAAATAAAAAATAATTTCATGTTCATTTCTAGCAGATATAAAAATGAATGTGTGTGTGTATATATATATATATATATATATATATATATACACATATATATGTATACACGCACGTTTTTATACACACACACACACATATATATATATATATATATATAGACATGCACACACATATAGTATGGTCTTGATGGAGACAAAAAAATAGCTTTTCTTATTTGATACATGCTTGAAAATGTACCAGCAGTAAATATAATTGCATTAAACCAAGATTATATGTTGGAATTTTCTAATCATTCCATATATACTTACATCAACATACATTCACTGAAGATATTGTTACTTAATGACATTTATATACATATACCATTGCATGTGCATATCTGTTCATATGTGTATGTATGTATATAATCCCCATTATACATAGATATGTACATATGTGCATATTTGAATCAAGATATGTACAATGTTTATTTTTATTCAACCATGAATCTCATGGTTATATATATATATATATATATATATATATATATATATATATATATATAAAACCATATTTTTTCATGTAATGTTATAATAAATGTATGCATATTAAGGGTATCAATATTAACAGGTTTGGCAAGCTGGCAACTGAATTGTTTGATTAGAGGCAGATATGTTACTGACTTATATTAGAACCAATCTACAACAAGAGAGAAACTTTTTAGAAAGGCCCTTGTTAGTGATATCCAGTAATTAGCTTATTAGCAACTATGACAATTACAAGGAATCAATTATTATTTTTTATTAATTAAAAACCAGAGAAATTTAGTTTTTATATTATTCCAAATTTCATTCATGTTTTTTTATCACATGTATAGTATGCTAACTTTCAAAAATATCATTTGCTTTTATTTCATTGAATTATTATTTCTTTAAATTCTTCAATTGAAAATTGATAGAATATGCTAAAGAACATTAATTTGATCGAGGATATGATTGCTTAAAATATAACTCTTTGTTAAATGAAGCTTCATGCCCAACATTTGACCACCTAACACACCTAGAAACTAGTATTTCCGAAGATATTAAAATGGCTTTTTTAAAATTTATTTTATAAGATTGACCCAGAGAGGTGGAAATATTTACCGGATTTGTTTTGTTTAATAATAGATTTATTTATTTTTTTCCAGTCATTGCCAAACTCATTTGCTAGCATATAAATTACTTAATTTTGCCTTTTATTGTCGACTTTTTTAAAACTTGTGTGATAGATTTTTAAGGGCTTTGGCTAGATATTTATTTTGAAAAAGTCAAACATTAAGGAAATAAGACCAGTCATGTATAAAAATAAAATGTTATCCTCAAAGTTTTTGTTGTTATCAAAAACAAATATTAGAGAGAAATATGAGATTAATTTTATATGACAATATTCTTTACAACCAGATATTTTTTTTATAAATTTGACAATGTAAAAAGATGTTTTTTTCAATAAATATAAAATGGTGTACACTGCAACACTCAAGAAAAGAAAGGAAATAACTGAATGCATATTCACTTCAATGTCTTCTGTAATAAACTTTAGACAATGTAATTTAAATCTGAAAGAGAAAACTAAAAAGGGTAAAACAGTTATTGCATGGGTTACCATTAATTGGTAATGGTTGGTGCTAGGTGGGATATTTTGTCACATCACTACTCACCAAGGTCCAATATTAGCATTTGTATATCCATTGATAAACTAACACTGAATAAAGGGAAAAAACAAACAAACTCATTTACACATATAAGAACATTTAATACCAGCATAATAAACATACAAGAAGTATTATAAAAATACACAAAAAGTGTCCCAACAGATAAAATGTGCACATATTGTTCTTTGAACAAGCTGTATATGAAAGGGGTTCAAAAAAGGTAAAAAATCTTACTTGTTTTCTTTGGTGGGCAATGCTAAATTGAGACAAAGTATCTCTTCTGTTTAATGATCAGAGATAAAAAGGAACATCTCTTTCTTGTTCAAAGAATCAGAACAAAAAGAGAAAGATTCTTGACTGTCCAAAGAACAGAGACAAAAAGGATTCTTTTATTCTCACATGACCACAGTATCCAAAGACATACTCCCAAATCCAAGCAAAAATAATTATTTATTGTCTCCCTACACAATTTTTAAAACTTCAAGGATTGAAATTTCTTTTTAGAAAGGTTAAACTTCCCCCTCTAGCCAAACACTCCAGTGGCCTGCTTGGTAGGCCGGTGAATAGGGATAGTCTTGATGCATACACAATCATCATATATATTATATGTATCATGCTATTGTTCAGTTAATGTTTATATGAATTTATCTTCTGTTATATTTTTTTAATGTTTATATAGTTTAATAATTATGATTTTGTTGTTACTTAATAATACACACCTCTGTTATATTATACATGTTTACATAAAACCAAATAAGCATCTTACAAAGACTGATTACATTATGTGATACATCTATGTATATTTTTGTTGTCATACATACATAGATACATTCTGATATACATATGTACAAATTGCTAAAACTAATTTTGTGATGTCACAAAATATTCCTATATTATGTTATACATACAGGCACATCTAAATTATATTGAAATTATAATTATGTTATTTATATTATTATATTGAATGCATGAATTTTATATCCATATCTCTGTCTAATGAGAGGGTCAGCTTGAACTTCTAGCAATGTGAGTGTCCATGCTGGACACCCACATTGCTAGTGCTTGTGGGTACCAGTGTCCAAATAAAAATAAAAAAAGGAAAATGATCAAATTAAGCAGAAGAATAATTGTCAAACTAAGAAAATTCCCTGGTCTGTGGTCAGAATGCTCACAACAACTGAAGCTGCGGAGGGAAGTTAAATGAAATTAGGTTGGAAGTAAATTTATGGGCTAGTCTCATCTTACCTGCCCTCATTCTCTCCTTGCCCTCTCCAGAGTCTTTGTGTTTCAATTCAGAACCTCTCAGATATGTAGCAGCCAACGTTGATCTGCCTCATGACCAGGAACTTTCAACATTGACAGAATACATAGCAAAATCATTTAAGTCTTTGTAAATTATACTGTGATTAAACTTTTCTTTTATCTCATTATTGGATTCATTTATTTTATTCCTATATTTTTCTCAATGTAAAATATAAATAATATCTAAAAGGGTGCTGAAGTTCAGCTTGCCCATTGACCACAAATCCTAAGGCTGACTCTTTCTAGAGATTTCAGAGATATGGATAAAGGTATTGGATTATGTCTGATCAGTGAAGAATAACTGCTTTTATTGATGACATTTGCTGTTTTAAAAAAAAGCCAAAAAAAAAGCAATGTAACATTTTTTCCTCTATGTTTTGTATAAAAGGTTCAATTTTACTATTTCTGACTTTTGTGTTCAATTGTTGGGGGAAGTTACATTAAAAAAAGGTTTAATTCTATTTAGACAACTAATTTTTCCAAATGGAAGAGTCTCAAAACATTTTGGTCCCTTTCTTTCAATTTACTACTAATACTGACTGAATTTTGTTTGAAATTGGAAATATCAATAATGACTGCTGTGATAAGCTTACATTACAAGGTAATCTCTAGTTGTTTTGTTTAAGCTAAATATTTGTAACAAGTTTTGTAAAATGTTTGCATATAACAGCAACTCTGGAAAAATGCCACATCATAGCAAGATTTTTTAGAGCAATACACTTTAAATGGTCTAACTTTAAGAAAAAGCACAACAAAAAAAACAATACTATCTTCAGTTCAATTTGTTTATGAATGATTATTTTATAGATTTTTCATTCACTCTGAACACTATTTTTTGGCTTATTTTGATTTATTTGTTTAATGGCATATCAAACTTTGTACATTATTTAATGCCACAGCCATATTTTTCTCAAGGGGTTTGTCACAAAGTGAGTGGAAGAGCGTGACTGGAGTTTGAAGTCATTTACTACAATGTCCAACATGTTAGTGACAACACCACAAAGACTCTGTTCACCTCTGAAATGTAATAAAAATAATTTGCAATCAGTTACATGGTTTCAAGTATTCCTATCTAATACTGATAATTTTCAAATAGATCTATTATATCCTAATCAGTACTACTAATCTGGGTCTAAATGGATCAGTGGGTAATGGAAATAAAAGAGTGACTCTACACTTCTAGAGCTCCATAACTGGATGTACACCACCAGATACGGTTTAATGTCATACTCAAAACTCCCTCTTTTTGGTAAGGGGTCTTACCCCTCTGCAGGGAATGCAGTTGGTATATTCTCAGCCCCAGCAACAGGGCTACATCATTTTTTAATCATTCAAATTCTCAATAACCATGAAATATCTATTAGAATCTTTCATTCCTCCCTAAATAGAAGCATCAGTATCATTATGAACTGATGTTACCAAGGGAACTAAATTTATGGGGAGAAATCATATAAAACATTGTCATAATTATTTTGAATAATTTTAACCCTTTGAACCCAGGTGGCCTATATATGTGTTGTTAGCTAGAAGCATGTAAACCCAAGCTGCTGATATTTCAACTATGGATTCCTTACTTCTGCATTGCTATTGCCAATAAAATGTTTCAATTTTATATATAACTTTATTATTTTTGATATATTTTAAATTATCTATAAAAAGCTCTCACCTGTTATTCAACCACCTGTAAAGTGGTTAAATAATAGATTACAAAATTTTACATTTTCAGCACTTTTACAAGCCAGGAGCCCAGGGTGGAGAGGCCTATGATTGTTGGGTTCTAAGGGGTAAACATATTCTTTATTGTCATTTTCTATTTAAAATAAAGATATAATTTTATTGTTGCTTATTTGTTTAATGGTATATCAACCCTTATGAGTTATTTACTGCTAAATGTTTTTTTGGATATTTGATTTCATGATTATTAATAAATTGATAGAAATAATTTTCATTAACTGTTTTTTTCGATGCAGTTGACTCTCAGCCTTCCATCTTAAGATAAAAAGGACTGGGTATTTTCCATGAGTGCAATTTGAAGAATACAGTTGAGACAATCATATAGGGGCTAGGGTTTGATATAACCAGCTGATTAATCTAATCAAATCAAGCCTCTAACCAAAGTAAGAGCAAAGTGGAGTTTTGCAGTTCAGATGATCATTTAGTACCCCGGTCATGGATTGCTCAGCCATTAGGATTCTGTCCTCAGGCAATGCAGGTCACCAACCCCATTGAGCTGTATGGGCTTACTTTTCTGGAGAGGTATATTTAGCATATCCAGCAGCTCCAGCTTGACAGCAATGGTTATATTCTAAGAAGATAACTGTTGTGGAAAAATGACCATACTACAAGGTTTCATATCTTTATCAACATACATCTAAAGCAGTCATAGGCAAAATGTGGTATATGGTGCTTTCTGAATGAACATTTTTTTAAATTTTTGATACACAGGTCATCAGCATATTGAAAACACTGAAATTGCAAAATAATGTAATATGGTAGCAGTGTGTATTAAAGATGTTGTTATCAGTGATAATATACCAAAACTTCATTTTTTTTTAATAGAAATGATACTTTCACCCAAGAGAAAAAAAATCAACTTTTCCCAATTTGTAAGGCAGATGCTTACATATATGGTTTTCTGCAATGAAAGTGGTTGAGCTACCTTCAATGAAAAATTACCTTGAATTTTTTAATCATGGCCAACTTGATGATGAGCTATTTCTCATGCAGCCCACTTCACATAAAGGTTACCCCTGCCTGATCCATAGTCATCGTGTATGAACCTAATATCTGTGATTGTGAATTGGTGGTTAGTTGGTGTTTTATGGCATTTCAACTCTTGTGGGTCACTTAATTAGAAATTCTGTTTATATATATATATATATATATATATATATATATATATATATATATATATATATATATATGATTTGTAAGTGAATAGTTTATGGGCAACTTTATTTTTAAATGAGTAATTAGAGCTCATTTGTTAGCACATGGTTAAATGGTTTTCATTATTGCTTTCTTACAATAATAATTCTATTTAATATTAATCATTTGTTTGTACACAGTTAAAATGGTTTCAAGTATTGCTATTTAACATTAAAGTAAGTAAAATTGGTGATCTGAAGGTTTCCTGTCAACAATTACTACACTGAGGTGTAGAGGAGGGCACAATTCTATTCCCTGGATTGCTCCACTTTACCCTTGATTTGTACATTATGATGCTGAGTGTTAAGCAAGGCATCATCAAGTACCATTTTTTTGAGTCATTGGTTTGACTTGGCTTCAGACTGAACCCCAGTCTCCTACACCATTGGCAAACACTCTACTCATTAGGCCAATGACCTGGAATTTAACATTTGTAATTTTATTTATCAAGTAATCCTATCTAATATGAACAATTTGCACCCAGCTGTATGGTTTCAAATAACTAATAATTATAATAATAATAGTAATAATCCTTAGTAAATGATTAAACAGTTAAACTTGATTCAGAGATGGGTTTCTTACAGATACTACTAATCCGGTTCAGAATGGACCTGGGAATAATGGTAACGAAGGGGAATTCCACATTCTCCAAAGCTCCAAGATTGAAGCCTTACCATCAGATGCTGTTTAGTGTCATACCCAAAATACTTGTTGGGAGTTTTACCCCTCTGCAGAGGTGCAGTCAGTATATTCTACAGCCCCAGCTGAAAGGGTAGATTGTGAAACAAATCAGGAACATTCAGCATCAGTGAGGAAATTCAGGACATCAGAATTTGTTTTAGTTCTTTTGAAGGTTTTGGTTCCCAACTTATCATCACTGACTGAACTGACAGCTCCAAACACTGGAAGTTTTGTTATATTAAAAAATGACTCCAGAAAACTCTGACAAGGATGTGATGAAGTGTTAGAAAAAAAGAGATTTGACTTATCAAATAGGTTTTAAACTTCCAGAAAAGATAAATGCTTTTCCTGCTTTGACCACCCAGGAATAAAAGATTCCAATCTCTGACAGTACCAGTATTAAAAAAAAACCCTATCATCCTCATCAGGAAATCCTTCTCTTTTTATTCTATTATCTTTTAAAATCTGCTAACCTCCTAAACCTGTTCAGCTATCCTTCTGATACTACTTTACATTCATATATGCTATGCCCACACATCACATCCACATGCATATATACAATTCCAATGGGCATATGATTATACAGATTACATAATAATACACACATTATAATTATACACATATATATGCATTATTGCACCTTAATACTCACTTATGGGGGCAGAAGAGCTCATCATGTCACAAGAATATGAACATTGAATTTACACACATATAAATTTTATGCCATAATATTAGGCACAGGGCAATACTTATTCATAGTCAACTGTATTTAGCTGTTAGAACTATTGTGTCATGCACTGATCTTATTCAGGCATCAATTCTTATTTGTTTTGCCAAATATGTCCTTTTCCAAGGACAAACATAATTCACATTTAAATGAGTGAGAACTAATGAATTACTGCAAAGAAACCATTCTTGAAGAATATGCTTTCCTGTTAGCCTTTTTATTACACTATATACTGAAGTTTTCTAAGTTTGGTTTGGTCATTTGGTTTAATTGCATATCAACCTTTATCTAATGCCAAACCTGCTTATATTATTTGTAAGTAAATAGTAGGTAACTTTCTTTTTAAATGAGTTAGAGCTCATTTGTTTGTACACTGTTAAATGGTTTCAAGTACTCCAATCTAAAACTAATAATTCTATTTGATATTAATCCTTTGTTTGCACACAGTTAAATGGTTTCAATATTGCTAATAGATTACTAATAATTATATCTAATATTAACCATTTGCTTGTGGAGTGAACTGGTTTTGAGTATTATTATCACAATGCAATTGTCCTTAAGCCATTGCCTTACAACTTTATGATAAAAGGGGTTGGTTGTTTACCACAGGAGTATTAAATTTGAAGAATATGGTTGAGTCAATCATATTGGTTCTAGGGCTTGACATGAGCAGCTGATTGATTGAATCAGGCCTCTTCAACCACCTGTCTAGTCCAGTCAACGCCGAAATGAAGTGTTGCATATCACATGACCACTTTGGCTAATAGGTCACAGACTGTTGAGCTATCAAGGTCTTGTCTTCAATCATTACAGGTTGCCACCCGCAGTCAACTAGTAGCTTCATTGAAGAGGTTTTACCCTTCTACAGAGGTGCAGTTGGCATATTCTACAGCTACAGCTTACAGGATAATAAATGATTCCAAGGAATGTAAAAGCAAATATCAATGATTGGTTGTTAAAAAGTTTTAGATGTGAAAAAAAGAAAAATTAATCTGTTTGATAATATATTGTAAGGACAATAACTTCAATTAGGTAAAGTAATAAATACACATAGGAAAAAAATAAAATACATATAACTTTGCAACAGTGGATCAGTAAATCTGTAGGCCTGATGGACTCATTAGCTGAATTTTAATCAGAAATTTTTACTATATAATGCAATATGTTTTAGAAAAATTGATACCATTTTGTAATCTAATAACTTGACCTATTCTCATTCAAAGATCTCAAATTTTAACAGCTCATATTGAAATAACTCACAATTCTATGTTTAATGTTTTCTACTTTTTCTTTTCCAGTATAGAAATACTATTCACTGGAAAAGAAAAGGGGTTTAAACATTAAACATGGAATTTTGAATTGTTTCTATATGTGTCATTAAAATTTGAGACCATTTGAACAATAACTGATTAAGTTATTAGATTATGAAATAATATTACCTTTTCTGAAACACCCTGCATTTGATTTATATATATGGAAGAGTAAGGTTAAGTGCATCAACAAAGAAGGAGATTATATTAAGAAATAAATAATACCACTGATCATTTAGCTGAGGCTGTAGAATACACTGACTGCATCTCTGCAGAAGAGTAAGACACTCCAACCAATAAGTGTCCTGAATATGACATTCAACAATCTGACGGTGAGGCTCCAGTAATACTGGAGCTTTGGGAATATGGAATAGCCCTTCATTGCCACTGCTCCCAGGTTCACTCTAGCCTGGAGTAGTTGCACCTAAAATGATCCTATCTATGGGTCAAATAGAACTGTTAGACATTTAAACTGAGTGCAAATAAATAACTAATGCAAAATTTAATTGTGTAAAATAGAACTGTTCAATCATTTGTGCAACTGTGCAAAAACAAATGACCAATGTTTAATTGAATTGTTAGTGATAAAAAGCAATACTTGGAACCATTTAACTTTGTTGACTTATGTTTACAAATCATATATATCTAATGTATGTGGTGTATTCAATAGGTTTCCAGACTTTTTTTGCACAGGCATTTAAAATTGGCATAGACTCTTGAAAATTCAGTATGTTATTGCTATACATCTTATGAGATGACTGACCAATTTTTATGATTTCAGGTTCAAATAAACAGCTACAACAGGAATTTGAATACACACTACTAAAGCCTGATTTTTACAGCTGGTGAATTTCAAAAATGCAATCTGGACGTAAGGACCCTTTAGAAGAATGATATGCAATAAAATTCTGTTTTAAACTTGGAAAAAATGCCACAGAAATGTATGGAATTCTTCAAACTGCTTTTGGGGCATCTTGCCTGAATCGAGCATCAGTTTTTGAGTGGTATAAGAGATTCAAGGAAGGCACAGAGTCTGTGAGGGATGATGAGAGGTGTGGCAGGAGTAAGGAAGTCAATACACCAGAGTTGATTGGCCAAAGGGTTAGGGTTAGGGTTACTATGTTGAGGTTTTAAGGGAGTTCAGGAAGAGATTCCGTTGGAAGTGGCCAGCACTCTTCAAATCGGGTCAGTGGCATTTCCACCAGGATAATGCACTAATCCACAACTCCATCCTGTTCACAGAGTATTTGAGCAAGATGGGCATCAAAACAGTTCCTCAGCCTCCCTATTGTCCAGGCCTTGCTTCCTGTGACTTTTGGTTATTCCCTAAGCTCAGAGGCTGTTGTTATGAGACAATTGAGGAGATGTAAGATGCTGTGACGAAGGTCATTGACACTCTCACACAAGAGGACTTCCATGGAGCCTTCTAGAAGTTGTTGGAACAGTAAAACAAGTGCATTGCAGCTAGAGGAGATTACTTTGAAGGGGACTAGAGTTTCATGTGTGTACTATCAATAAAAGTGCCTTTATGAAAAAATGTCTGGAAACTTATTTAATGATCCTCATATATGTATAAACTGGATTTGGCTTTAAATACCCTACAATGGTTGATATGCCATAAAGCCAAGCCTAACCAAACTAAAAATATCACTGTCCCTTAATAATTGTTACATTTAGCATATTAAATTAATATTCAAATGAAACAAGGATTATAGAATAGTTGACAGTATTTGTTGTTTTTTTAATTCTTAAGATGTTAATCTAATGTTAACTAAAACAGAGAAGTATGGCCAATACATTAAAGAACCTGGCAGTAGGGAGCCATCCCTTAGGCAGCTCCTGGCAGTTGCCTAGAAAAGCATGAGTTGGGTTTATTGCCTGATACTGAAGGAACCCTCACCCAAAAGGAGAAATATCAACAGATGACAAGAAATTTTTATCACTGCCCTCAGCCATGCATTTGTGTATGAGAAGCCAACTCAAAAAAGCCCCATGAAAATTGAACCATGTGTCAGATCCTGTTTGTGCTGATTGATATCCTTTGCCAATTGTTTACTATGGGATAATCATATTCAAATATCATATATGCACTTATGTTTACTTAACTCACAATATCAGGAGTGAGATTTTTCAAGAAATACATAAAAACTTCCATTTCCCTCAATGATTACAAGGATGGTAAGGATGAAAAATTCTTGGCCAAACAAAAAACAGAATAAATTAAATAAAGGAGGTCTTGTAACATAACAGTTATCATAGTCAAAAGCAGACTCAGTGACCCAATTCCTGGTTGAGGCTGTTTGCATTTCATATACTTAACTGGCACATCCAGAGCTCACCTGGCATTCATCCAGGTAGGTAATATTGATTACCTGGTTCCAAAGAACCTTTCTCCCAGGAGATACCAGCTTTGCTGCCTGAAGCCCTCCATAAGGGAATTACCAAAGGGACTGATCATTTTTTTTCTGATGGCTATGTATGACTATCATTTTGTATACAGCCCCTCTCTAAAAATGACTTCATGTCACATCTGACTTGGTGGGAAGCTGGATAAATCCATACCTACAAGAAAAGTGAGCATCCAAATATTCTCCCTCCAGCTATGGGTAAATAGAAGGGCAGATGAGGCCCTTTGACCTTGGTATAGTTACCAGTCTAAATGAAGGAAAGTACTGAATTCAAACTAGTTGTACTCCGCTAAAAAATTTGACCTTGTATCACATCCTTCACATAGCTGCGGGGTTGGGTCAATGTAAACTTGAATAAATTTTTTACTGACTTTATTTTGAAAAGTTATAGAAGTTTGAGAAACACAGTACCAAGTGTATTCAACTGCTGGATTCAATATAGCATGTATGTTTCATGGTTCTACAGTATTCTCTCTTTACTCAGACAGAACTTTTCAGCACCCACTTATGCTGAGTGTTTCAGAAAAACTGATATAATTTCATAATCTAATAACTAAAATGATATTAAAGTTTTTGAAACACCCTGGATATACAGAGCAAATTTTGTAGGAAATGAAAGAAACTAAATAATTATGGTTCTGTTGTAGTGCTAACTTATTGATATAGTAATTAACTAAATTTAACTTAGTTATGGCTCATGGTCAGAAGTATAGGGCACCAAGTGAGAACTGAACTCAATCTCAATGGTCTTCTAATCTAGCTTGTTAACCATTACACAATGTGAGGTGCCCACTTAATCAAAGATATATGTATATATATATATATATATATGTGTATATACATGAACATATAGGCATAAGTGTACGTAATAGGAGGGGAAAAATGTCAAAATATTGTATTTGCATTACTTTTTTTTTTTTTATAATATTTTCATTATTTTGTGTACTTCTTTCAGATTTAAAGAACCAGTGGAAAATTCATTGTAAATGCCTTTAAAAACATTTTTTAAAAGTCTCCTCAAAATAAAATCTTACCAGGAAAAATATAAAAAAATGTTTCAAATGCAAATGAAACTGTGAACTTCCTGGATCATAGACAACACTATGGGTACATATGTGTGTGAACATATATAAATAAAATGGTAAAAATGAGTATATAAGATTGTAAGAAGTTTCACAAAAATCACCTAAGGATTTAGAAAGTAAATCTCTATGAACCTAAATAATAGTTTGGTGTGTGGTTTATTTGCTTAATGGCATATCAACTCCTTAGGGGTTATTTAATGCCAAAATCTAATCCATTTATGAATATTTGCTTGTAATCATAACTTTTCTTAAAATTTTCCTCTGCATATTTTTTAATTATACTTTATTAGTCTATAATCATTTATTTGTACAGTTACATCAAGTAATACCATCTCACAAATGATTTGCACACAGTTGTACAGTTTCATTCATTTTTATCTGATGCTAATAATTTATGCAGTTACATGATTTCAGAGATTCTTATCTAATAATGATAATTAGAAAATAGCTCTATCTGACCCTAACTCAAGGTCAGAGTGAACCTGGGAGTAATGCCAAGGAAGGGGTACCGCACATTTCTCCAATCTCCAGAACTAAAGTCTCACTATTAGATGAAGTTTAATGTCATTACAGGACACCCCATTCTGAGGTGGATCTTACCCTGCTGCAGAGGATACAGATAGCATACTCTAAGCCCCACCAATATGAATAATGGAGAATATCTAAGCAGTACAAATAATGGAGAACATCTAAGCAGCAAAATTTTTCATAATTTATGTAATTGATCTCCATTTTCCAAATTTTCTTTTATTATAGATCATTAAATTATTTATATTAAATGATAAAGAATTTGCAAACCAATTTAATTATATTTCTAAATTTCAAGGTGACTTTTGGTATACTCTATTTATATATAGGCATGTTTCATTTGATGACAATATAATTTTCAAATATATGAAGTTTTTAGTAATAAAACTGACACAAAGAAGTGAGATAACTATTTTAGATTTCCTGCTGGTCAGTATTTGTGCACTTCACTGATTAAAAAAAATGGTTTTAAAATTATTTGTTCATTCACACACACACACACACACACACACACACACACACACACACATATATATATATATATATATGTATGATGAACTCATCACTCTTGATGTATGAGGGACCAACAGTTCAGTTAAAGATGTGAACTGTTGCACTTCCTACAAAGTGATTTGGTTATAGTGATGAAGGCTTATGTAGTACCAGCCACACTTTTTGGATAAGCTGATAATAGAAAAATGGTGCCCCTGTGTACCACAGATTCTCCTAAACAAAACTTGTTGTGTTTCAAATTTAGTTTTTTCTTTCTCACAGACCAGTTACCCTATTAAAGCTAGTGAGCTCAGTCTACCCTAGCATTAACCCATACTTAGAAGGAGAATAGAAGGATTGATAACTTTCCCAAGGACATTAGTGCAAAGTGAAATCAAAACAACCAGGATTTGAAATCTGCTTATGAAGTTCATTTCTTCAAGATGATATCGATTACACCACAAGACCTTCCTCTCTCTCTCTCTCTCTATATATATATATATATATATATATGGGATAAGGGTTCCAGTCTAATAACAAAGCCATAGAAAAGGCAACCTTTTTAGAAGTTAACTCCAAAATCAAAACTGGAAAAAGAAGCCCCAGCATCAAACCTGTGTTGACTTGTAGGTATTTTTTGATGAGAAAAAATCAATGAGAAGGTACACAGAAATAAAACCAGCAGTTTGCATAGTCACCAGTTATCTTGCTATACTTGTCACAGCTAAGTAAACTCAATTAGTGGCATAAGTGCTCTACAAGCATATGTCACTTACAGATGTCTTATTATCTTAGGTATCTTGCATATTTTTTACAAGTAGAATTATTTATTAATCTGGATGTTTGAGTAGTAAATTTGATAGTAAAGATATCTGTCATCAAGCAACATGTGGCAGTCATCATCAAATATATATGTAAAATGCATGAGTAAAATTTAATTTCTAAGTCTTTGTTTGATAGTATTGTTTCTTGATAGAGAAATCTTTTCATTCAAATGTTCCATTGAGAACCTTGAAATATGGCTCTGTTGGTAAATCATCAAATGAAAGAAGAATCTTAAAAAATCATTGCTATTAACTTAGTCAGCTTTTTTCCTTTTCTATTTTTATGTAAATAATTTTATTCTCTTATAACCATAACCAACTCATATATATATATATATGAATGAGAGAAAGAGAGAAAGTCAGAGCTTTTTTATTTGAAATAACAAAATATGTTGATATCACTATGGAAACAGATGCTGAACGTTGTTTAGAAGCTCTTGAAATTTAATTGCTATTTGAAAATGACTTTAAAAAATGTCATTTTATTGATTACAGGAGCTAATAGCTTAATGGTTATTATCATAGGAAATTGTGGTGAAGGGTCTTGTGGCAGAGGTAAGTTCAATCTCATGCCAGTGCTATGTAAAGATCCTCTTTAAAAAAAAAAGGTGTGTACTTTATGCAAATTTCTTGTGCAACTAATGGACAGCAACTCAGCTCCAAATAAAAGGGTGAGAGATCTAGTTCTTCTGGAACCACCTGGTATTTGTATTGAGTAGTAAAAAAAAGATTTCAGCTGAGTTCCAAGGTGCCTTCATTCTCATTTAAAAAGGTAAAGGATGAGTTGATTGCCTGGATCACCCAGAAAGAGGAATGCCATTGTGACTGAGTCATTTGTGGAACATCACCTCAACATGTGAGACTTGCTTCCTGTAGGGCCCCCTCTTCAGACCAACTTTATGCCACATTCCCACACCACAAAGAGTTGGTTGGTGATTTTTGGTTCTATTTGGACCAAGCAGCAATTGAAAGATGAGAGCAAGTCATAACCGGTCATCTACAAGTCTAAGACAGATGGCAATTCTGCTTTACATTGAACTTGACATTGGTTTGGTTTCTTTATTTAATGGCATATCAACCTTCAAAGGTTATTTAATATCAAAGTCATCCTTGTAGAACAGCAAGGGTACTATTTAACCCATAGCAAGAGGGATAATACCTTTTTCAATGGTATTAGTCCAAAAGTGAACCTAATAGTATGACTGGAGTTTTAACTTGCTTACTATGATATTGAGATTCAGCATATTAGGCCCTTTATTATGGGAATCCCCCATAACCAGCTTTGTGTAGAAATTGTAAATAACCTGCATTGCCTCACACAGAAATGGACTTGATGAGTCGAGTTCAAATCCTGGATGGGATTGTGTTCATTTTCCTTTGTGCTAATACCCTTTGGAAAGGCTTAAATCTTTCTCTTCTTCCTCCAGTTCAGTGTAAATAGTAGGGCAGACTAGCTTAATAAGTCAACTGGTTCAGAAGGAAAAACTCTGAAGACAAAACCTGAGGAGTGTTGTTAAGAGAATCTGTGGCATAAAGGTACACCATTCTTTTGTTCTCAGCTCATCCAAAAAGTATGGATGTTTCTACTCAAACCTTTGTATAATAAATAACTCACTTCTGTAGGTAGTCCAATGGTACACATCTTTTACTGAACTGTTGGGCATTCAAACATGATCTTCATCCTTGAAAGAGAGCACATAAACATGCATTTAAGGAGAATGATTTGTTAATGTCATTACCATGGAAAGAGCTGCAGAATGTAAATTGTTTGGGAGCTTTTGAAATTTTAAATTTGAAAATTATGCCCATTTTTTGTGTTTTTTCTTAATAGTTTATTTTTGTTTTGCATACAGTCCTATTAAATATAATTTTTAAACAGATCTATTTGACTGTGAGTAATGCCAATGAAGTGGTTCTCAACACTACCCAGATCTCCAGAACTGGAGCTTCGCCATCAGATGCAGTTTAGTACTATACCCAGAACATCCATTTTGAGGTTGGGAGGGGTCTTCTGTGCAGAGCATAAATTCAGCATATTCTAAGTCCCACTAATAGGATGTGAAGACCAAAAATAGAACTCAAAATATTATGCTTCCAATATCATAAATGCAAAGAAATTAAAATTTTCAAAGAAAACAAAAAAAAAAAAAATTTGAATCTGGAAAGATTTTAAAAGAATTGTATTTATTGATCCAACTGCAGAAATTTTACTTTTTTCCCCTCCATATGATGAATGTAGTTAGATTTTTATTAAGAAGAAGAAAAAAGAAAAAAAAAACAACCGAAAGACTAAATTTCCAAGAAATAGTTATTTTGCTATATTTAGCAAATTATTCTAACAGATCATCATGAGTGAGATCAATGATAAATTTTATTTTTTACCTAATATATAGATATGGCCTTGTGCCAAAATAAGTAGAGGCTTATGAATATCAAGATTAAGATTCTGGTATTTTTATATTTTGTTATCCTAAAACTTCAATTTACAGAGTTGTATTCTTTGTCCCCCCGCCAAAAAAAAATTACTTTTCAAGTTTAGCCTATTTTATTGCAGGTGAAAATTTTCTATAAAATATTACATGAACTTATACATAGTTAAGAATATGACTATAGAAAAATGAAAAATAAGTTGTTGAAAATAACATTTTATTGATATAACAACTTGGTTTCCTTTTTTCCCCTGCCCACTCTACATTTATATTCTTAACCACATTGTCAGCTTTTTAAAAATATTTATCATAAAGTTATATATATAACTAATGTTTAGTGTCTTAAATAAAAGATTTTTTACCTATGTTAAAACTCTGGCATTTTAATGTTTTTGTTAGAGAGTAAAAGGAATTACAAGTATGTTATAATTATGTGGGCAGATTGATCAATAAGATCTCCAATTCAAAACACAGGTTTTAGACTAGATAGAATAATCAAAGGTCCCTAATTATAAAAAAACTGGTTTTAGATAAGATAGTATTATAAAACAGTTACCGAAATGAAGTACATTTAATTCTCTTCAAAATTATAAGTTAATTTTTAAACAATCACAGTGTAGTCCAACATATTTTTAGAAATGCTCTATTAACTTTTTCATCCAGTCTATGAAGAAAGTTTTCTGGTCTACTTTTAATGCTCATAGCATCTTCATCTTCAATGCCTCTTTTGGTTTCAGGATTAACCAGAAGTCTGATTGTGCCAAATCCAACCGGTATAGTGGGTGAGTAAACAAAAAAAATTGTGAATTTTAGGCTTCATCCTATATTTGACATTTGTTGACTGCAATGCTTCAACCCTAACTTGGATGTAATGCTCATGGCTAATGAATGTACTACTTAATGCCACCACATAGGAAACTAATACTAAGCTCACTTTGACAGGACTTAATATAAAATAAATGCTCAGATATATTTTGACCTCCATTATTATCAATATATTGTAGAAGTATGTGTCACTCAGTGATGATTGAAATTACTACACAATTTACAACCTGTGAGACAAGTTTGTTAACAAAACTTGAATAACTATTATGCAATCATTTTAAATTGTGATTCAGTTTTTCAATAAAGCTGGGAAAATTTATGTATAATGGAACAGATGTTAAATGTGTTGGGCCTCTTTGTAGACAACTGCATGGTATAATAACCTATTGATGACCTCAGTGTTCTCTGATGCAGAAGGAAACAAAGCGTAAATGTCACTGAAAAGCTCCTTAAAAGTTGTAAAGTATGAGTTTAAGTATAACTGATGGATTTGGTTTCTTTGTTGATTGGCATATCAACCTTCATGGCTCATTTGATACCAAAGCCATCCTTGTAGAAAGACAGTAGTAGTACTCTTTAACCCTTTGTGAAGGAGATAAGGAAGTTCAATGAAGGTAGAGGAAAGATCACAAGATAGTGGTAGTGGCTGCAGAAACTGGAAAAAGACAGTCAAAGACTTTTCAGAGTCTTAGGGTAGATAGTTAATTAAAGTTATGAGAAGAGAAGTTCTGTAATTTGTTTGTTAATAGCCAATTCCATGAAAAATGAACACTCTAAAAGCAAGCCCCAAGATATTGAATAAAATGCATAAATTATCAAGCCATCTTTCTATCACTGTCTAAAACTGACAGTGTATAACAACATTCAGGGTTCTTGTTGAGAACAAATGACAGCAAGGAATAAATACCTGTCAACCCCAACACACAACAAATGGAAATAATACATACCAAGATATTGAGAAATATATAGAGAGAGAGAAAGAGAAAGAAAGAAATTAATTGATACCCTTAGTTTTATTGTTTCTTTCCTTTATTTGATATTCTATTTTTCTTCCCCCACCTCTTCATTTTCTCTTTTTCAATGGGAAATAGATATAAATATGATATCCTACCAAAATATTCAAGGAATTTAGACAGTGTAAACAACCTAAATGTTAAATAGACTTCTGCTGCTATCCTGTGAGCCATGAAAGAGTGGGGAAACTAGGATTTAATGTAGGCAATTTTTTAATAGTAAAATTCCCTGGACAGTTGGATTGTACTTGGTTTTCTTGAATATCAAAAAAAAAAGAAAGGAAATTATCCTTTAATCTTTGGTGATTTTCTTTGTTTTCTGTAGAACTCTTTTGTCCCTCTTTCTTTTTTCCATTACTTCTTTGGCCTTTTGGTTGAAATTAGCCAACAACAACCCCTGCAAAGAAGTTAGACCCTCCAACAAAAAAGAGTGCTCTGGGAATGACTACATCCAGTAGTGCTATTTAGAATGGGGATTCACCCTTTGTTGCTATTTCTCCTTTTTGACTTTCTAAGTCTAATATCTTTTTGGGCATCTATAGACCTGTTTGAGATAATAATGAGTTTACCTGTTTAAAATGACTGTAAAGATATATTTTTGCACTTTGAATGACTGGAGGTTAAGCTGATTTCAGCATAAAATAACCCAATGAAGGTTGACATGCCATAAAACTAACCAACTGTTGTTTATTTCATTTTTTAACGTACTTATCTCATTTTCTTTATTTTCCCTCTATTTTCCTTCCTTTTCTGGAGTTGTCCTTGTGGTGTAATGGTTAAAGTGATGGACTGTGGAATTGTAGTAAGGGAGTTCATACTCCAGTTGCGCTATTACGTTTACTTTCGGGCAAATACCCTTGGAAAAGGTATGACCCCCCACTTATCCTCCCAGCTATGGGTTAAATAGTACCACTACTGTTCTTCTAGGAGAATGGCTTTGGCATTAGATAACCTAACAAAGGTTGATATGGCATTAAACAAAGAAACCAAACCAACCTTACTTTCCTATTTGTTTTTATTTCTTACAAGTTCTTACTTTCTCTCAAACTTTACTTTCTCACCCTTTCCTTATCTGTTTTTTTTTCACTTCTTTTTATTTTTCTTTGTTATTTAATTGTTAGGCTGACTTTGGCAAAAAATAACTCAACTAGCGTTGACATACCATAAAACGATCACTTCTTTTTATCACTTTTTAATTAACTTTTCTTTTCTCCTTTTCTTTCATTTTTTAAATTTTCTTTTATTTTCCTTCTTTTCTAACTAGTTCTTATTTATTATTAAGTTATTTCTTTTAAGAAAAATCAGTTAAAGAAATGAAAGAAAGAAATAATAGTTGGTTGTTTGGTTGGTTTTATAATATGTCAACCATTGTTGGGTTATTCTATGCCAAAGTCAAATTAACAATGAAATAAAGTAAAAGAAAAAGTAAAAAGATGAGAAAAGAAATGAATGATGAGGAAACAAGGAAAAAGGAAAGCATAGATAAAGAAGGAGCTTAATTGGGAGAAATTAGAACTAGTTAGAAAGGAAGGGAAATAAAGGAAAGGAAAAAAGAAAAGTCAGTTAAAAAAAATGAATGAAATAATGATTGGTTGGTTTTACTATATGTCAACTCTTATTTTATACTAAAGTCAGCTTAACAATCAAATAACAAAGTCATCATCATCATCATATCGCGCTGGTAGCACGGATATCCCTGACCCTCTCTCGCCACTCCTCCCTATCGTTCATCGCCCTAGGTAGGTCTTCAGGACAACATCCTGTATCCTCACATAGCTGCTGAATGGTAGTTCGAGCTGGTCGTCCTGCTTTTGCACGGCCATGTGTGGGGATCCATAAAGTAAAAGAAGTAAAAAGAGGAGAAAAGAAAAAAATAAGGAAAGGGTGAGAAAATAAACATTTTCTTTCTTTTCTTACTGGCTCTTTCTTTCTTTCTTTTTCTTTCTCCCATCCTTTCCTTAACATTTATTTCCTTTCACCAATTTTTCTTTTACTTTTTTTTTTCTTTATTCTCTCAAGCAATAAAATTCAAATGTCAACATTTAACTGATTATTAACAAAAGCCTTTCCTTCTTTTCTTTTCTTTTCTTTTCTGCTTCTTTTTTACTCTATTTTCCTACTTTATATTTTTCGTTCATTTCTCTGACTTAACCAGTTTGATAGTCAATCTCTCTATCTTCTTTCACCTTCCTACTTTCCTCTTCCTCAATCTCTCCATTTTGTAATTTCTTGTTTTTTTTTACCTGTTTTAACTCTTCTCTTGCCTTTCTTCCTCACACAATCACTCCATTCTGTTTCCTTCTCTTTATAAATTTGTATTTTCTTCCACCCTTTTAAACTCTTTTCTCACCTTTCTTCCTCCCACAACCACTCTTTTTCAATTACTTTCTCTAATGTCACTTCCTTATATATATATATATATATATATATATATATATATATATATATATATATATATATATATATAGTTTTAACATCTTGCAAGCAATAAACTAAATAAAAATTCATTCCCCCCACCCTGGAATGAAATAGATTCAATTATAATTCTGATTATCAACATTTATAATTCAATTATTCATTTTAATATTGGCCCAGCAACCTCTGGGGTTATCGGGATAATCATACTTCTCATAGTAATAATGACAGCAATAGCTCTGTTATTATTATTAATTTGGGAATGTATCTAACAAGAATGATGCTGTAGTTTTATATAATTAAAGTGAAAAAAAAAATTTTGCTTCTAAAATTATTCTATTAAGAATGTTATTCTAGCTGAAAGTTGAACAAATAACTGTGCTAAATACTGAGGTTAAATAAAATAAAGATATGTGGAAAGCTCTGAATTGCTGCAGTCATACAAAAATGTGGAATAGTGAAGATCAGTGACACAAGGTCTATATTTTTAAGCAGAGTAAAGTTAGTTTAAATTCAGGGTCTTTGTTTTCCAAGATTGGTTGCCTAATCAAAGCAAAAGAAATTGGTCTGCTCTACTATTTACCCAAAGCTGAAAGAAGACTAGATGGATTCATGCCTTATCCAGGATTTGAACCTGAGTCATTGATTCCATTTCCAATGACAATACCTGTTATTCTAAGTGAACCACTAAAGTCTCACCACCAACATCTTCTGCACCCCACCCTGAAAAAAAAACAGCCAAGCAAAATGGTGCTGGGCTTTTATTTTACTGAGACATGGACCATGTGGAAAAATTTACCCTGGTTGTAACTTCTTCGTATATATGTGATAAGTTTTAAAAATATGCACTCAGTGGTCACTTGATAAGAATGGAGATATGATCCTGTGATCCAATGAGCTCATTTGAGTATAATGGATATCACCCTGAGGCTAACACTAGTGGAGGACAGCTGGGGCAGTGGTTGACAGGCTGGAGGTCAGAGGTCAACCTTCAAGTATAAGAATCAAAAATGGTATAGGTTTGGTTTCTTTGTTTAATAGTATATCAACCTTTGTGGGTTATTTAATGTCAAAGCCATCCTTATAGGAAGACAGTAGTGGTACAATTTAACCAACTGCTAGGAGGATAAGGAAGTTCATATTTTTCCCAAGAGTATTAGTCTGAAAGGGATTGGAGTTCAAACTCAGTTACTACAATGTTCAATTCCAGCACATTAACCACTACACCATATAAGATAAAGTTGGTCTCTTCAAATGAAATCAGCATGTAATAAACAGGAATATTTTGAACATGAATGTGTTGACTTTTTTTCATCAACTAGAATCAAGTGAGAGCTGAGTGAATCAGTTTCAGTCTTTTGTTTGTGTAAATAAATGGCAGCAAAAATTAGACAAGTGAAGAAAAATTGAATTTGAAATGAAAACGACTAATCAACCATGAATAGCCATTTTGTTTGTGTGAAGTTATTTACAAATTGTTTTCAAAACATACATTCGAAACCTTATTTGAATAATTTGTATTTTAATAATTTGTATTTGCTACTCCCACTACTAAGACTGCTACTGCTATAAATATAGCCAGTGAGTAACTAAGAATGAAGTTATTTATTTAAGTGTATTCCTTTGGACTGGAACTAGTGACTTTCTTGTTTTGTAAGATGAGTAAAATTGGTCAATGTGAGAATATGTCAAAGATTATTTTGAAAAAGAATGTTTGTTTTGAATTGCAGAAGTCCTGCTCAGACATCTTGACGATGTTATTCTTAAAGAAATCATGATCATTTAATCAAATGAACTGATCTGAGTATAATGGACATGACCCTGAGGACAACGACTGGTTTGTTAGTCGGTTTTGTGGCATGTACAAACCTTCTACAATTCAAAACTAGCATCATTCTTTTTTTAAATAATCTTTGATTTGTATACATAATGGTAAATGTCTGTTTGACAATTAAACATATGCAGCAGAAAAGTAATCAATGTATCTGACTGCTGCCACTTAGAATCTATGCTAGGTAATTTGCACAATAATATCAACTGCTCATGTTCAAGAGGGACCTTCCCTTCAGGTACTACTCTCATTGAAAAGAAGTAAAGGGTGGGTTGTTAGGCACCTGAGGTAAAGATTAAGGTGGACTGTTCTGCAGGTTGGCTTGCTTCTTGTTGGGCACCCTACATTATACCAACCTTATGTTACAGCCCAACATTGTGGGGGATTGCTTAAATAACAGTAGAGAAGTAATGAAAAAGGCAGCATCTGAAGATCATAATTAGGATGAATGTAGATATCCTTCCCAACTCATGTTAACCAAATCTTCATCGATTAATTGTGAAATATGTGTTCTAACATATGTGTTTAGAGGCATGGCAGATTAAGCAGAATTTTAAGTGATTTTCAGCATCTGTATTGATCACACTTTGCAGCTGTTCATATTTACCCAACCCCTCTGCTCGGGCAGGATATGACACAAGATCAATTTTTAAGCGGAGTTTACAGGTTTGAATTCAGAGTTTTCCTTCTCTTAGACTAGTTGCCTCTCCAAGGCTGAAGAACCTAGTCTGCCCTACTATTTACCCATATCTGGAGGGAGAATAATTGGATTCATACCTTTCCCAAGGGTATTAGTGCTATGTAAAACGCAATCAGTCTCGTCCAGGATTTGAACTCGTGTCGCCGTGTCCTTATCCTAGGACGATAACCATTACACCACCAGCTGTATGTAACAAGAGGGAATTATCTCCCTTTTTTGAACCTTTGTCATTGTTTCTACAACAACTGTTTCATCTCAATGCTTTCTACTTATCTTGCAATTCATAAACTACTTGATTGGTAGTAATTGTTTTGGCCCTAGTTAACCATATTATCACTTTACTAGCTGATGAAACACACTTGACTTTCTTTGAAAATGGAGAAGTCAGATACAGCCATTGAATCAATTTTCTAAAATGTAAGGACAAGAGAAATTATTTTCCTTATTCCAGACTAGCATAAATGTAGAGTCAGTCACATTTTCATAGAAAAACAAACAAGACAGCTTGTGACTGATGTACATTATCTGGACTGTTTTCATATATTTCTTGCAATTACCTATATTCTACATAGCATTGCTGGCAGGATTACACTTAAAAATTTACAATTTCTTGAGTAAGTTGGAATTTCAAACCATGCCACTCCCATGCCAAGTGCTCTAGTTCATTCCACAAGCTCTGGCTGTGATGTTTCAGTCATGCATCCCAATCCCTCCATCTCTGCCAGTAATGATGCCCCTGCAGCAGTTGATTGACCTATAGAAGACTAATACATCACCATGCTATCAAGAATTCCTTGGGCTCTGTTTAGACTATTCCCATGTAATATTGTGAGCTCTGCCCCTCATAGAGACTTGCTTGCATTAGGGGAAGGACAGATGTAAGAATAAGATAAATTATCTCCCTTATTCCAACTGAACTAGATGGTGGCCATTGGTAACTAATGTATGTTATTTTGACTGTAACCATGTGTTTCAGACCAATCATATCTTGTAGAAATTACCTCTATTTTACATTGTATGGGTGTGCTTGTTTGGATCAAGCTGTTCCCAATCAATGATGACTCACATTTCACCAACAGCAATTAATAACTGTTTTTCTAATGTAACTCTAATACCCATGTCTGCCCAGCTCTATTTGTACATCATGTTCATATACAGACACCACTTTTCCTCTGCTGTGTTAATGATATTAGGTCATGCATTGATACACTTCATTGCAAAGACAAAGAGATTTTGATTGTTGTAATTGCAGTGCCTAATTTTTGAGTTAAGAGACTTTGCCAATAGGAAGAGTCAGTGTGTGCAATAAAAGTGCTGTACTGGATCTCAACTGATCAATTGGATTAGTTTCTATGAAGGGGCATAATCTATCCTGATCTAATTTTCTAATTTTTTGTTGCTTTCAAGGATAATCCTGTCTTAACATCACCACACAGAAATTTGTGAAGAAGTTTTAAGCTGTAGTATAGCTTATATTTTCTTCCATGAATAGTTTTGGTTTCTTTGCTTAATAGCATATGAACCCTCATGGGTTATTTAATGTCAAAGCCATCCTTGTAGAACAGTAGTGATACTATTTAACCCGTAGCAGACGGTGATAAGGAAGTTCATTTCTTTCCCAAAGTCTGAAAGTGAATGTAATAGCATGACTGGAGTTCAAACTTGCTTACTATGATGTTGCAGTTCAGAACATTAGCCACTACACTACAGGGACCCCCAACCTTTTACCATAAAGGTCTAATTGATTCAGCTGGTCAGACATATACAGGGTGGAATGATAAAATAGTCGTCCTAAAGAAAACAACACTACAGCTTTATTTTAAAACTTTTATTGAAAAAATCAAGTCAGGTAACTTGATTATATAGTAGAGCTGACATCTATTCTATGTCGCTGCCTTCAGTCTCAATCACTGCCTTGATACAGGTCCAGAACTGGGAGCATACCTTTTCTACAAGTGCCGGCAGGAGCTCAGCGAATACTCGGTGGATGGCGGCGATCAGGCTGGCTTTGGTGTTGTGGGAGGTCATGTTGGTGATGTTCTCAACGTATGACCAAACGAAGTAGTCCAGCAGGTTCAGGTCGGGGGAAGAGGGTGGCCAGTGGGAGAAGGGTACAAAGTCATAGCCCTCCTTGTGAAGCCAAGCCTAGGTCTCTTTGGACTTGTGGGCTGGTGCCAAGTCCTGCTGCCACACCCAGGGTCTGCCACCAGCCACCTGATTGCACCAGGGGATCAGCACACTCTTCAGAATATCCAGGTACACTTTGGTGTTGACTTTTAAGCCGACTTCGAAGATGTTAGGTGGCATGATGTAGCCCTCACTTGAAACTACACCAAAGACCATAACCGTAGCTGGAAACTTTATTTTCATTACCCTGGGCACGTCCCTGTTATTCGTGGCAATCGAGATTTGCATTTTGAGGGTGGTGGCAATGGTCCTGTTGTCATAACTTGGATCGGTAGAGAGCATGAGTTGTACAGCGGCGCATCTCTGATCTCACTCGTTGAACATTGTGTCACTTTCAGACATGATAGAAGGCTCCTATGGCTCTTGGGATTTGTACACAACTGGCCAACTAGTAGATGGTTTGCAACAAAAAAAAGAAAACTGGTTTTCATTAAATGGAAATGGAATCATGTCGTTTTTTTCTAGGGTGACAATTTTATTGTTCCACCCTGTACAATATTACCATACATAAATACACCACTGACAATTTCATTTAAAAAGTTAATTTTCTTCTAAGCACAACAATGTTTGATTTATCGATTTCAATGATATGTCAATCTGTCTAGGGTTATTTTATGCCTTGAGGTGAGGAAATTGCATTCTTTCTACTCTCATATTTATGTTTTTATGCAGTTATTTCATAAGACTTTTTTTTCACACTGTCCCATCAAATTGAAATAATTTCTAAATAGATCTATTTGACCCATTAATAGGACTGACTGGTACTACAACACTGGGTTAGTGTGGACCAGGCAGTAAGAGCAATTAAGAGGTATTGCACACTTACCAGTTCTCATGAACAGGAGACTCACCATCAGATGCAGTTTAGTGTCATACTAGGTCACCCCTTTTTGGGTGGTGAGTCTTAGTGTATTCTAGTCCTAGTAACATAGCTTTAAACCCAAAAATGACAGAATTTTGTTATTTTAACTGGAACATTATATAAACAAAATGACTATTATCAGTCATTATCTATTACCCAACTCTACAACATTAAAACTCAATAACCAAAAATAGAAATCTGTAGCAGTCTGAAAATGAATAACTCTTTATATATATTTATGTAATTTTATTTTTCCTTACTGAAGAATTGGACTTTTTTTTTGTTGCAGAGTTTCCATGCTGTAAAGTTTGGTAATAAATAACACCCAATAATATCCATTTTGAGAGCATAATATTCTGGGATAATTGATAAAATCCTAGTATCTTTGGTTTATAAGAAAATTAGCATTTTCAAAAAATAGGGGTGTAATTATTTATATTCATTTGTTTGGGTTTATAGCATATCAAACCTTGTAGGATATTCAATGCCAAATCCTCATTATACATATATATTGAATATATGATTTGTAAACATTTTGTTGATAACATTTCCAAATGAACCAAAGCTCATTATTTGGCACACAGTTAAATGTTTAAGTATTTCTATCAAACACAAATAATTCTATTTACTATTAATCATTTGTTTGCTGGTAGTTAAACTGTTCCAAGTATTGCTATGTAACAGTAACAATTCTATTAGACATTGGTCAGTTGTTTACACATAGTTAAATAGTCAAACAATCCTATTTCTAATAATTTAATTTATCATTAGTAATTTGTTTCCACATAGTTTAAATGGTCAAACAGTTCTATTTGACCCATAGATAGGACCTAAAAAGGTGCTACCACTCTGGGCCTGTAGGGACCTGGGAGCAATAGGTAATGAAGGGGTACTCCACATTCCCCAGAGCTCCAGGACTGGAGACTCGAAATCAGATGGTTTAGTGTCATATCTTGGACACTCATTGGAGGAATTCTTACCCCTCTACAGAGATGCAGTCAGCATATTCTACAGCCCCAGCCAACAGGATTGTATTATTTATGGGCAATACTGTATATGATTAATATTGACGAGCAAATTACATCCATTGATAAAGAAATAAATCATGTTGAAAAATAATTTATTCTCTCAGGAAGAAAATTATAAAGTGAAAACTTCTGATCAAATTTCAGCTCACTCTACTTATTTTGGCATCCTAATAGGAAAAAAACAACATATATATATATATATATATATATATATATATATATATATTGAAATCTCTGAATTTGACTATGAAAAGATTACTTCATCTAACACCTAGTTTCCAATGTTTCTTTCAAAGTAAGTAAATCTCTTACTGCTGCTTGCTTACTGACCCATAAAAGGTAATCCAAATATTTTGTGTATTTATCTATGAGTAATATTCTATTTTAAAATTTTACAGCAAATACATTCTCAACAGAAGAAGAGTGGTCTAAAATTTTACACCACTGAGAATGGAATTGGCTGGTTGATAGATTTTAATGTTAGGATAACTTATCTAGGGTAAATTTATTCATAGACGTTAAAGAATTGCATACATTTTGTGTGTAGTTTTTAAAATTTTTTGTACATGGTTGTTATACAATATCAGGTATTCCTAATACAAATAATTTGCAAAAAGATCTATTTGACTCATACATGAGGACCCTAACAGATAGTATCACAACAAATCAAAGATGTGGTAGAGTGTCATACCAAGGACACCCTTTTTTGGGCATGTCTTACCACTGTGCAATGGGTACAGTCAACATATTCAAAGCCCCACTGACAAGGTGGTTAACTGATTTGATGGTCTGTTTTTTTTCTGTTTAATGGCATATCAATTAATTTGCTTCTGATAGTCTTCTGACAATTATCAGTAATTCCATTTATATCTGTACTAATCTTATTGTCCTGAGTATGACAATAAATTACATCTTATGATGAAGCTCAAATTCTTGAGTTCTGGGCAATGAAGAATTCTTCTGCATTTTCATTACTCCCTAGTCCACCCTGACCCAGAATGGTAGTACATGTTAGGATCCCATCTATGAGTCCAATAGAACTGTTTAAAAATTATTCATACTTGATAGGACCATGTGCAAAAAAAACTCTTAAGAAACTATATGAAAAATATAAATATACATCTCCGGCAATCACGGGTTGTTCTTATCTATAAACATATACAAATTTTGATTCAGATTTAATCATTTTTCCTTAAGGTGATAAGAAAAAAAAAAACAAAAAATAAAAAGATCAAGTGACTTGTTTTTTTGTGTAAAAAGATATTACTAACTTCATTAATACTTACTTACATGTATAAACGCACATATATAACATTTAAATCCATATATACAAGACACAGCACAAAAATTTAGAGAATGTGAACAGATGAACAACTCTATTGATTGAGAACTTCCTGAGTTTTGCTTGATATTTCAGATCTCAGAAAATTATACCACTAGAAAATAAACAACCTCATTTTTCAATTAATTTTTTTTTCTTGTTTTAAAGAAGCCATTAAAATTAATAATGATGAAGTCTAAGTGCTTATGATTTTTCTCTCATGTAGTGGATCAAATCTTAAACTCTTCAAAAACTGTCACAAGACAGCAGTAAATAAAGATTATAACTTGTTTTTGTAAAATCAAAACAATCATTCAAAATATGTTAAAAAAAGGTTTTTTAATAAGGAATTAAACAGCAGGATGTGACATTTTAAACTGCTGTGTTGTGGAAGTTAACATAGGCAAGTGGCTATTATATGGTATCAAGCATTCTTATCAAAGGCAAATAATTTTAAACAAATCTATTTGATCCATAGAGGAGATCCTAACAAATAATAGTAATGAAAGGGTACTCCATACTCCTCAGATTTCAAGAACTCAAGCCTCACTATCAGATGCAGTATATTCAAATATACATTATTTTAATGATATTAAAATCATATCCATTTGAATATAAAAGACAGAAATACTGTCTTTTTTTTTTTCTGTTTTGAGAATGTCTGAACCTGAAAGAACTGGGACCAGGATATACCCAAAATGCCATACCTACCTCTGTTCACATGCCTTTTCAGATTGGTCACTGACTAAGGAGTGATACTCAAGATCACATAGCTCAAATTTTATATAGTGAAAATTTCAGATCAAAATTCACCAAATAACTATGAGTCGGGCCATAAACTTAGTGAGCCACTCTCATCCATGCATGAGATTTTTTTGTTATTACAAATTTCATAAATGCTGAAGATAAGAAACTGTCAACATTTAAAATGTTACATCAAATAGATGATGCGTTGATAACATGTTTGCATATATGATTTGTTTATTCACATACCCTTTCTGACATGTAAAATCAGTCCTGTGGTAATATATTTTTGCTTATCAGTTTATCAATCTTCTTACTGAAAAGCTCCATATCCTCAGGTATATCATGTCAAACGTGTCTATGATCTTCATACTATGATTACCTAAAGGAAAATTCTCTTTATGCATTCTTAACATACTTTTTTAAATTTTTATTTTGATTTTCTGATGATTTGTTAATTGTTAATAACTTCTATGCAAGCACAAGATGAAGCTGCAAGATATGACTTTTCCAGAGTTGTCAAGAAAAGAACGAACAGCCAAAGGCCACAAGTTTTCACTTACATGAACTGCAGATGCTTAATAAGTAGATTTTTTTCCCTTTCACAGGAACTGATTTTGCATAATGTTGCACTCTTATTAGATATTTAATTAGCATCACTTATCAGGGTTTTTTTTATTAGATTTGTTAGTACCAGTTTGGTTTTGAGTAAATATACAACACTGTCAGTGACTGAATTATTGATTTTAATGAAATTTCAACCTGTCTGGTGTTATTTTATGTGAACAGCATTCATTGTATGTTCCTCTTTACATTTTTTGTGCTAATGTCCTTGTGGAAATGCATAACTCTATTCTTCCCTGTCCAAACTATGGATAAATATTAGGGTAGACCATGTACTTTAGCCTTGGTTAAGTAACCAGTCTAGAAGGAAAACTTCAAATTCAAACCAGCTGTACTATTCTTAAAAATAGACCTTGAGTCACATCCTCCCCATCATGGAGATCTTAGTAAATACATAATTATAGACTCAATGAGTGGACATAGATCAATTAATTTTTTTTGTTTGTAAATCCTCTGTTAATTAATTGCACAGATTATGGTTATATATATATATATATATATATATATATATATATATATATATATATATATATACTTAACATTTATTTGTCTCTGTGTTTGTTTCTCTGTTCTTTATAGTGTTAGTATAACATTGGTGTATTAATGTTCACTGATGAAACCTCAAAAAAAAGATAATTAAAGTCCTCATACCTATTCCAGCCTTTCCATTATTCCAATCTTTTTTAATATTTCCTTTTCATTTTTTCTACATGAATAACTTGGATTCAATTTGGTAGACAGTTATCAAGTCTATCTAGACTATGTATATTGATTACAATGACATTTTGTTTACCTTGTTATTGTGAATAGACCCTCCACTTTGATTCAGATGTATAATGTTGTCTGTCAGTTAACAAACATGAAAAAGATTAAAGGGCTAATTCTTAATCAATGATATAAGGATATACTATTAATCTTACAAGATAAAATTTGTAGATAAGTCTGCATTAAAATGTGAGTAAGTGAATTCAAGTGGAGAAATGATGAATTAACTGCTCTTTCACTTCTTTCATTGATAAAAAAAACAATAATTGATAGAGAAAAATGCTTTCAGTTTAGATTTTGTAGACTTCTTTTTGGATATAGGACTGTAGCCACACCATTCTAATGGTGATATAACAGTTTCAGAAGCAAGAAAATTTTATGGCATGAAGTTGCTATTCAAAAAGAACAATTGGAGGAGGAGGAGGAGGAGGAAGAGGAGGAGGCATTGTGGTTAATGTGCTAGCTTATGATATCATAGTAAGCAAGTTCAAACTCCCGTCCCACCATTAAGTTTACTTTTGGACTAGAAGAGAAATCTATGAACCCTCTAATCCCCTCAGCCATGCATTAAATTATACCACAACTATTCTTCTGAAAGGAAGGATTAGGCATTAAATAACCTATGAAGGTTGATATACAATTGAACAAAGAAATCAACCAACCTATGTTATACTAACAATTTATATGTTCCTATTTAATAATTTGTTTTCATCTGGCTATATGGTTTCAAACATTCCTATACAATAATAATTTTCAAATCTATCTATTTGGCTAATAGATGAGATCTTAACAGGTACAACCACTCCAGGTCAGAGTGGCAATGAAGTGTACTCCACACATACCAAAGCTCCAAAACAGTAGCCTCACTACCAGATGTAGTTATGTGTCATAGTCAGGACACCCTTTTTTAGAGGTGGTGGGGTCTTAGCTCTTTACCAAGGATGCAGTTGGCAACAGGTCTATGAGATGGCTAAGTGGAGACTATTATTCAACTTGAAATGGAATACCCATTATACATACTAGCAGAAAATAAAATTGCAAAGTAAGCATAATCTAAGCCCAACTGGTAGGGCTAATGGAATTTGTTTTTAAGATTGGTGCTTCAGATTTTCCTGAAATGATTTAGTACATTGTTTTCTCAGTTCTTTCTTTCTTCCTTTCTTTCACATATTTAAAGAAAAAATGTGTTTAAATTGAAAGCTTACAGTAACAGAAAGCTATTGTTATATAAGGTTCAGACTAAAATCTCCAGCATTCTTCAGCATTTTATGAAATCAGGAGCTTCCTAAAGGTGCAGAGACCCTACTTAATTTTCAGCTGAAAATAGAATTTCTTATTCTCATTCTTGTATATTATTAGATGATGATGATATTTCTTTTTCCCCAATGTTAAAGGCATTGTCCAGGATTTGGATTGCAAGTTCATTTTCTACAGTGATAACTATTATTCCAAATGAGCCTCCTCAATGATAGTTGTAGGTGAAGGGCCAATGGCATAGAAGTTCTTGTAGCACAATAGCTGGACAGTGACACCATATTAAGTAAGTTCAAACTCTAATAACATTCACTTTTTGACTAATTACCAAAGGAAAGGTATAAATCCTCTTACCTCCATTACCAGCTATGGGTTAAATAATACCAATGTTGTTGTTCTACCAGGATGACTTTGGCATTAAATAAACCACAAGGGTTCATATGCAATTAAACAAAGAAACCAAATCAAACAATGATAGATATATATAACAAATAGGTAACAACTGCTGAATAGTAAGACAAATGAGTTATTCATAATAAAAGATTACTGAATCCTATAGCATACAAAATATAATTGCCTTCTCTTGACCAAGCTATAATTTATGCATTGGTCAAAAGGTAAGAAATGTATCACATGACAGTCTGGTGAGATGCATGAAATATAAGTATCCTCATCTTTTGGTACCAGTTTATTGAAACAACTGAATGTCTTTTCTGAACCTCCATTTTCTCTTGGCTCTCATGGCTGAGTCCACACCACTGACAATGTACAATCAAGCTGACTCACAAGGTCTGATTTTACTTTTCTTTTCCATACCTTTTAATTTTTATTCATTTTGTTGCATGAACAAATATATTGCCTAATTTCTAGTTTTTGTAGATAAAGTGTTTTCTCCTGAATGTTATATACATATCTTTGTCTTTATTTACCAGGGTAAAAAGTGTTACCATATCATAGATATAATTTTGCTTATATTGGTATATGACACATTTATCTTTACCAACCTATCATTTAAATAATTACAATACTTAAAGATTACTATTTCATTCTATTTTGTATTGTTTTAAAGTAGATAAAATTGATTTGGTAGAATGTATATTGCACTATGGATAATAAGGCTATTCATATAGAATATAGGTAATTCCAAGTTATGATTGATCTGAAACACATGGGAATAGTCTTGGTAACATAAATCAGTCATCCTCAGTTGCCATCTTCGTTTTTTTATGAAAATGTAACTGGCTCGATACATGACAGTCTGGAACAAGGGAGATAATTCCTCTTGTTCTTACAATCTAGAGCTTTGATTCAATTGAAGTGTCTGACTTCTCCAAGGGTGTTCCATCAGCTAGTAAAGTGATCATATAGTTTACTAGTGCCAAAATAATTACTACCTATCAAGTAGAAATAAGCAAGATGAAACAGTTGCATTATATAAACAATGACAAATGTCTGATAAAGCTGAAGAAAGAAGATTGTCCCCTACAATAATGAATGCCAATGTTGTACTGTGAAAATATGATTTAATCTTTTGAAAAGGCAAATTAAGTAGTGTTCTGATCAAGGATGATCAGATGTCTAACAAGAAGACTTGGTTGACATCCAGTGAACAAATACATCTATTATTTCTTCTCTTCAGATGAACCTTGACCTGAGCAAAATGTCAGGTAACTAAATGAATTAGATGTATTTTTGTGGGTAAAATCACAATTCATATTGTTATACATATACACAAAAAAGCCCAAACTAAAATGAGAAACCTTGCATAACTATAGAAAGAGAAACATCACATGCTATAATAACTTTTAATGAAAAAAAAAAAGATTGTCACACGGAACTTCATTATAAGTATATATATATATATATATATATATATAAACTGAAAAACTAACTTTCACCAGGAGGTGAAAACACATATAAAATCTTAAAGTTCTGCAAAATTGTCAATAAGAAATTATTAATAAACACTTCTGTGCTACTTTTAGTTTGATGAGTTGTACCCCACTGTCAGATATGCAATATGCACGTGATGCATCAGTATATTGCATGTCTGATGATGTGTACAGCTTATGAAACTGAAAGCAGCATATAAATGTGTTTGTAGATTAAATCAGATCTTAAGGTTTATTAACACAAAGTTAGAGTGTAGACACAGTGTCAATGGTACTTGCTGACTGTCAGTTTCTTGCCGATGTGATCATCAAATCAAAAGCTGATAAGATCTAATCTGATGATTGCATGGGCAAGAAACTGGTAATCACCAAGCACAATTGACTGCATCCATGCAACACTAACTTAGATATGCATATGTTCTATAACTGACAGTGAGCACTATCGATAATTATAGAAAATTACATTGTTAATTATATATATATATCTTGAAGCTGTATAAATAAATCCAAAGCTGAAGAGAGTTATTAAATGAATTTTGACTTTAAATCTTTTACTGTATAATGTTCAACCTATTTGATCAAGAAAGAAGACTTCAGTCAAGAGTATTGACAAGAAGGGAGATTATGTTGGAATAAATATTTTTTCTGTAAATGTTTTTTTCATCTCAGCATTTATCTATTTTTCTTTCTCTCTCTCTCTCTCTCTAGAGACCTGGAGTAAGAGAGTATAAATGAATAAGACCAATAAGATTGATTGATTGATTCATAATGAAGGATAAAAACAGAGTTGAGAAAATTATGTATTTTTATTTTTTTTTAAATATTATGCTAAAAAACAATATTGCAACTACAGTTTAAACTGTTTATATCTTCATGCAAAGACATCAGATGTCATCCTCATAGAATTTTCTAACAACAATTTATAAATCAGTAATGAAAAAGGAACGAAATAAAAAGTAAATAAAAATAATATATATATATTTTATAAGAAATTGAATGAAAAAAATCAAATTTTGTAGTTCTATTATAAATTTATTTCAGGTCTATAAAATGATCTTCTTCAGATGGATAAAATACAGTTATGTATTTGAATATAATGTAGGCAAGATTACATTGGTTCTGGTGAGAAGAGAATTTAAAAACCCTTTTAATTCTTTGATTAAAAAAAATTGAATGGTGAAAATATCATCATATATTAACAAATATAATGTTTATGCAATCTTCTTTTTTTAAAAAACCCATTACCTATAATTTAAAACTACTGAATTCTTAACAAAACCGGAGAATACCGAAAAATATTAATAGTGACTTAAGACTCAATTAGATAAAGTATAAAACAAAAATAAAAAGCAACGTAAACCTGCCTACATTGTATTCAAATACATAACTATTTCATCCATCTGTATAAGGTCATTTTAAAGACCTGAAATAAATCTATAATGGAACTACAAAACTGAATTTTTTTGTTTAAAAAATGTTTTAAAGTATTTTTAATCTGAAAATAATTATACATTCAGTTGATGTTGAGTACTCAACTAGATATTCTTATTCCTCTTGGATTATTACATAATAGTCTAATCCATAGACTATTTTCCTCAGATTATATATATATATATATATATATATATATTTCAAAATGTCTCCAAACACTGACCACCAAATGTCTTTAACATCAAGCAAAATGACCTTCAAAACACATCCTGCCCATGCTTAACATACACTTTCCCAAATGGAGAGTACAAGACTCAGTATCTATGATAGCAGAGATCACATAAAGGTCAGTTGAAGACATTTGGTACCATTCAATAACTTTTCTTTAATAAATGAATATGCTACATCACCAGTTCATTTTCTATTGCTTCTATTATAGCCTATCAACAATTTAAAAAACTTTTCTCAATTCAAACCACAGCACAACAGAGACTGACTAGATTACTGAGTAGAATACTGGAGAGCTGAGGAGACTTACAGTCACTTAGACTTCAGTGAAGGCCATCAGCTAATAGTAGTGTGATAACTCACAAAGAGTAATGATAACAGAGACAATATTTATTATTGCAAAAGTATTAGACTTTGTATTATGAGGAAAAGTGATATCTAGCCATGAGGATTTTTTTATATAAAAATGGTAATTGTGTTAAAACGATTCAAAGAGACAAGAATTCTGAATATAAAAGAAATGTCAGTGCCAAGCTTAAAGAGATATTAATGAAACAATTATTAGATATCTTGTCATCTTGCTTCAAAAACAGTTTTCAATGAACAGTCTTATCTGATAAATGAATTAAGAATAAATCCTGGAAGTGAAGAAGATAACAACACTGTATAAAATTAATGGAGGATTTTTAAATGTTCAATTGTACATGTATAAAAAAAAATCATAGCAGAAAGTGTATAGGATTGGATGAGAGAAAATCAAGGTAAGAGATTATCAAACAACAAAAATGTAAGTGGACAGTACACAGCTTGAAGGAACAAACACATGATGTAAAAGATCAATACATTGGTGCCCAAGAAATAACAAGCATAG
This sequence comes from Sepioteuthis lessoniana, assembly GCA_963585895.1. Classification (NCBI taxonomy): domain Eukaryota; kingdom Metazoa; phylum Mollusca; class Cephalopoda; order Myopsida; family Loliginidae; genus Sepioteuthis; species Sepioteuthis lessoniana. The sequence goes on from OY757908.1 coordinate 65,542,566, forward strand.
TAATAAAATACCCAACAAAAATGTAAAGATGTAATATTTAAGGAAAAATATAGAATGATAGACAGAAAAATGAGTGGAAAGACAGATATATATATATATATATATACACACACACATACATTACATGATATTTCACTCTTAAATGTTGGTTGGTTGGGTTTTATGGTATATCTACCTTTGTAGGCTAAATCTTGTTTATATATATATAATATTAAACATATATGATTTGTAACCTGACCGATAAAATAAAACACAGTTTCTTCCAAGCAGCGGTTGCGTCGATACTACTGTATGGATGCACTACATGGACACTAAATAAATGTACGGAGAAAAAGCTTGATGGCAACTACACAAGAATGCTGCAAGCAATATTGAACAAGTTATGGAGGCAGCACCTCACAAAGCAGCATCTGTACAGCCACCTACCACCCATCACAAAAACTGTAAAAATTAGATGAATCGAACATATGGGACACTGCTGGAGAAGTAAGGATGAACTCATGAGTGATGTACTCCTGTGGACCCCTTCACATGGATCAGCAAAGGCAGGACGACTAGATAGAACCTCTGTGCCGATATGGGATGTAGCCCTGAGGGCCTGCTGAAAGCAAAGGACAATAGAGAAGGGTGGCAAGAGAGGGTCAGGGATATCTGTGTTGATGGCATGACATGATGATAATGATGAAATGAATACTTTGTTGGTAACATTTCAAACAAGCCAACGATACTTTGCTTGCACTCAGTTAAATGGTTTCAGGTATTGTTATTTAACATTAACAATTCAATTTAACATCAGTCATTTGTTTGCACACAGTTAAATGGTTAAACTGTTCTATTGGACCCATAGATTGGATGCTAACAAGTACTACCACTTTGGGTCAGAATAGCCCTGGGAGTAACAGCAATGAAAGAATACTCCACATTCCCCAAAACTCCAGGACTACGAGATGGTTTAGTATCGTATCCAGGACACTTGTTGGGAAGGGTCTTACCCTTCTGCAGAGATACAATCAGCATATTCAACAGCCTCAGCAGACTGGGCTATTCAGTTATAAAATAAAATGAGGAAAATCAAAATTACTCAGAACTGAGTTTCATGATGTTCAGATGAATTTGTATCCATATATTTGAAGTCTATTCTGATCTGAAGCATGGAAGTTGTGAGTTTTTTTACTTTTTATTTTGGTTTCTTTGTTTTATAGCATATTAGCCTTTCGGGGTGATTTAATGCCAAAGCCTGAAGAACAGTAGTGGTACTATTTAACCCATAGCTGGGAGTAGATTAGGGGTTCATATCTTTCCCAAAGGTATTAGTCCAAAAGTGAACATAATAGAATGACTGGAATTTGAACTCAATCGCTATGAATCACAGTCCTGTATTTTAACCACAACACTATGGGGACTCCTCTTTTTATTTTTGAATATAATTATTTTTGCTCTTTACTTTTTGTGCATTGAATATCTTTCCTTTCTTACTGAATTTACTACAACTTTATTTTTTTCCAAATGCAGGAAATTCTCATTTTAGTCTATCATAGATTGCAGTGTACAAATTGATCTGACCTCAAGACTTTTTGTTCAAAATTCTGAGTTATATGTACACTGGCTGTATAGGTCAACTCCCAAATATACAGTGAGCTATGTGTACATGAATTTTAATTGAAATCAGAATTATATCAACCATATATGCAAATCTTACACATTAGAACTAATATTCACGTCAATTCACAAGCTCTTGTGTTATCATGAAAGTGGACAGATAAACAACACACTGCAGTTGTCTGACTGGCTGCCTGAGTGCTATGATATTGTGATTAGTGTTTACAGTCATTGCATCAGCTGTTAAAAATTGTGTGTGGTATAGCATTGATATAGAGCTTAATTTACATTACAGTTTTATCATTGTATATTAATCTCTGTTAATTTGTCAAATATGTTCACCAAACATAAGTTGGAAATGTTTGTGGTAGTCTTCAGGAGTAACAATAAATGGTGTATATTGAGTGTTGGTAGTACTCTATTGGTTGATCACTCTGTGATAAAAGTTTAGATTTTAGCCCTGCCATATAAGTTGTTCCCTACTTTTGTTGAGATTTTTTCAGACTAAAAAAGTCGACTTGTAAGCAACAATTTATTGTAATTTTACATATATATACATACACACAAGAGCTGTTAAAAAGTTTCTAAGCCTCAACCAGAAACAAGTGCCATAGCAGAGTATTTTTATTGTACTATCACTTCTAATAAAACTAGAAAAACTAATTAATTTCTGTGCAAGTTGAGCCCATACAAATGTAAGAGGTGAGTAGCATATGCAAAATCTGGGTAAGGCTAAGAACTTTGTGAATGACCCACATATATATATATATATATATATATATATATATATGAGAAAAGGAAGACAGAATCGAAAACTAAACTGAGATGCTTTGCTCTAAGGATAGCTACATAAAATGAAGCTAACGCATATCAGAAGTAGGGAAGCTTGATGTTTATTTTCATTTTAAAAAATACATCTTTTATAGTGATGTTAGTTTTCTCATGGATCAATGCACTTTCTAAGTAGCTTTGCTCAAATCAAAGTTAAATGTTCATCTGTATGAAAGGAAGGCTAGTCATCTTTGTAAATATGTCCCGGTCTATTCAGAACTTTTGAAATTGTTGTCATTTCCAAGTGAAGTTAGGGGAGTTTAGTTGTGGGTGTTTTTTGTTCAGCTTGCTTGGAACCAATGTGAGATTAGGGATTCTTTGATGAGAATTAGTATGGAAAACATTTCACCCATAGTCTTTATACCTAATTCCTTGAGCATTGAATGGGTTAGCATAGCCAAGCAGTCTCTCATAAGCTTCCTGTTCATAAATGTCTGTAGATGAATCTTAGCAGCAGTGACTTATCAAAGTTATAGTCATATGTATTCCATTGGTGTACCATTTTATTAAACATGTTGTTCATTTTTAATCATTTTATGTTTAGATTTTTTTTTTTTAATTTTTGGATGATTTACACATGCATTTTTTTTTTTTGCATAGTTTACAGGCTATTTTGTAAATTTTGTTTTTTGTATGTTGTTGACACTTGTTTGTTTTGGAGGTGTTTGTTATCATATTTATATTAAGATAGTTTAGGTTTTTATAAAACAGTTTGTTATTTTTTTCATTAGTCATATTATGTATTTGTTTTTTGTGATCTCTCTTTTTTTTTTATGTTATCATTTTTGGTTTTGCATATTTTATATGTCTTTTTGCATTGTATGAGAAATTCTTGGGAGAATCTAGGGTTTTTAATATATTTTCAATCTATATTTCTTCCTCTTAAAAGTGTTTGGCATTGCCAATCCTTGGGGCTCTTAGATAAAATCCTGTGATAATTCCAAATTTTTTGTTGTTGTAGAGTGAATAAAAATTTATGAAGTTGTTATTTGTGGGTTTTCTGTAGGCTTTGAATTTCAATTGTTTTGAATCAATAGAATGTCTAGAAAAGGTAGTGTATTGTTAGTTAAATACTGAATGTAAATTAAGTATGTATATATAAGTGAAGGCTGGAAGTAACTGTCAAAAGATGTTTTGCGGTGGTTTATATACAAATGTTTAGAGCTTTATTTTGAATTTGTTTCAATGGTTAGAATTATTTAAATAATTTCATTTGAAACACCTTTTATCTAAATTGATCATCTTCCCAATAGTATATATAATTCTTTTCTACATTGGATTACTAGTAATTTCTTCAGATCAAAGTGTATCATTTGTTTATAAATCAATATATTGGATTCTATGTTACAGTTGTTTCATCTTCCCTATTAAACATATTGATAAAGCCTTAAAATGATTACTAAGATATTAGAATTTTAAATAGATGACCAGTTTTGGCTAAGTGTTATAGTAAAGGATTGGTTGTTTTGGTTTTATAGCATATCAACTTTTTTAGGTTATTTAATGCCAAATCCATTTCTATACAAATAATCAGTTCTATTTCAAACAATTCAGTTTGGCATGAGTGCACAGTTTAATTGTCAAAAATATTTCTATTTCAAGCTATTCAATTTATTCAAAAAGTTCTAATTCAAGCAATTCAGTTTAGTATAAGTATAGATTTTGTTTACACACAGCTAAATGTCAAAACAGTTCTATATTAAACAATTTCAAGTTATTCAGTTTAGTCAAATTGTTCTAATTTAAACAATTCAGTTTAGCATAAGTATGCAGTTTAGTTTTATTTAACCCATAGACAGGGCCCTATCAGGTGCTACCACTCCGGGCCAAAGTGGACCTGGGAGCCATGGCAATGAAGGGGTGCTTCACATTCCCCAAACCTCCAGCATCACTGGAAATTCAACATCAGATTGTTTAGTGCCAAGTCCAGGACACTCGTTGGGGGATTCTTAACCCTCTGCAGAGATACCGTCAGTGTTTTTATTTTTATTTCAGATAATTCAGTTTAGGATAGATATGCAGTTTATATGACAAAACAGTTCTATTTTGAGCAATTCAGTTTAGCATAGATACGCAGTTTAAATGCAAAAACAGTAAACTTTCGAAATCATAGTTTAGTTCTATTTGACCCATAGATGGGACTCTCATCAGGGGTTACAATGCCGGGCCAGAGTGGATGTGGGAGTGATGGCAATGAAGGGGTACTCCACATTCCCCAAAGCTCCAGCATTATTGGAACCTTACCATTAGATTTTTTTAGTGTCATATCTTGGACTCTTGTTGGGGGAGAGTCTTACTCCTCTTCAGAGGTGCAGTCAGTGTATTCTACAGCTCCAGCCGACTGGGCAATATAGTAAAGAAGTGGGGATGGAAAAGAAATGGGTTTCATACTCAATGCTTAGTTAATTTGTCTTTTTTAACACAAAAATAATAACTTTTCTACAACAGTCAAAATCCAAATATTATGATTGTGGATTATGAATTAAAAAATACAAAACAAAATCCATTATACTAAATAGTTTTGAAAAAAGAAAATCAGTATAGAAAATAATGTTTAGAAAACAAATTTCATAAGAGCTAGTATAATTATTTAATTCAATTTTCAAAATTAATATTTAAATGCATTCAAACATTATTAAAATCTTGAAAAAAATAATTATATTCACAGAGAATTCAACTTTAATTTCCATTCTAAATAACTGAAAAAGCAAAATTCTTTGATGCAAAGTTTTTATAATTTAAATGAAATTTTATAAACACAAATTTCATATGAATCTAATTTTGCTGATATGAGATAAATGAAATTATTTAAATATTAATTAAAAATTATTAATGTGTTTAAAGTATTATTATTTGTTTTAATCACCTGAGCGCATGGTGAGGAAAACAGTAATTTCTTTTAAGTATATATAATATTCTATGTATAGTATTTTTCAATGATTCTCACGCTTCTCAAAATTTCAAGTGATAGTGATCAGGTTCTCCTCTGTCTCACTGTTTAAAGCATCATAACTAACAACTGATAGTCATTGAGTTATGGCCTTTATTTCAAAGGCCAACTCACCACTATCATGGTTCTTAAGCTAGATTTTGGGGCAGTACAGTCAGATATTGTTTCCTTCATTTTTATTTCCTCTGACTCAGTGAGCACCTCAAATTCCCAGTATCTTATTTGGAAACAAAATGTATTAAGAGTTTGATAATTCAAACATTTTTTAAACAATTATTTATTTTCATCTGATTTCTATATACAATAAACTCATGTACATACACACAGACACTGATATAATATACACACCCATACATACATATATAACACACACACACACACACACACACACACACACACACACACACACACACACACACACAAATATACATAATACACACAAACACACATATATATACATACGCTATACACACAGATATATAACATACACCCACACACACACATATATATATTTATATATATAATATATATGCACACAGATAAATTCATAATATATACACACATATACATATACACATATATATAATACACTCACACACAAACACATATAATACACTAACACACATATATATAATATTCAAATACATAATGCATGTGCATATTCAATATAACACACACATATATAATACACACATCATAAATATATATAATATATATACACACTCATAAAATCAATACACACACACATATATATATATATAAAATGTTTATTTAAAAAGAGCAAACAATGAAGAAGGTATGAATTTTTAAAAATTTAGGGCTTACAAACAAAGGAACATAAATCTGGTTCAAATAATTGTAGAAATTGTCTAAAAAATTCTGTTTTGAGAGCTTTCAGCTGTCTCCAGCCATTTTCACTAATGTTACAATTTGTTTTCATAGGATTTAAACAAAGTTAATTTCATTTCGTTGTCTCCAGCCATTTTAAAGAATGGTATGAAGTGGCTTTTTCCATATCATTTTCCATATCCATATTTTTGTACTATTTAAAGGAAGTGGACCTCAGTCATTGAAGCATTGGTTCATTTGTGTCTCATTGGCTCTCACCATCTTAATTTGCACCATCACTATTGTATAATGTCAACCAATGCTTCAACATATGGTAAGTGGCACTTTTTAGCAGAAGAAGGCCATTTCCTTGATTCACTAAGAGTACCTATGGGACTGTGTGGGACTCCTCAGCCAAGTATATTGTTTGAAACCCTATCACATGTTTAATAAATAAATTAGCTGTCTTTTCTACTGACATTTCTCTGATGTAGTCTTGTAAGACTTCCAAAACCTACTGTAGATCCATACACTTTGTCATAGAATTGACAAAAGTTAACTGTAGGTTGCTGCTGAAGAACTTTTGTAAAACAAGATTTTAACAGTTTGCTGTCATAAGATCTCGTATGTCTAGCAGGCCTGGCTTTGGACAAACAAGCTTTATTACAGATGTTATAAACATGTTCTGAGTGTAAAGTGTCAGGAACCAATAATCCTGCTCCCCAAGAGCTTGTTTCAGGATGGAGTATTCAATTCTCCACACTTTAAATGCTTTACATCCATTGTAGATCACTTTCTTCCAAGTTGATCAATTTATCATCTACTCTTAGTCTCCTTAGTCTATTATAGTGAACCCCTTGAGGTCAATTGTGATGACATCCTTAAAATGATTCTTAGGTTTATGTCTTGGGTGTCTACCACATAGCAACTCTGTATAGTTGCTGTTTAGGTAACATAGCAACCCCCCATCCTGGTAAGGTGCTCAGCCCAATGCATCTGATTGTGTATGAGGAAATAAATATATATCATAGATGCTCTTTAGATCTGAACATCAAATAAACTTTAGACTAAAGATCTGTAAAAAAAATTAAAGTATTTCTGGTACATACTAATGCAACAAATATAGAATTTACTAGTATAAGAATCTTATGTAATAAAACAAAGAATTCCAGATATTTACTTTTCAATGAAATTGGTATGAAGTTCATGCAAGTAAAATGTGAATGTGAGAGGGGAAAAAAAGGATAAACAAAGGAAGTGATCAGAAATAAGAATGTAAAATTGATGAAAAGGATATATAGGAAAAACTAAGAAAAAAATATTGGCAAAGTGCAAAAAACAAAATAAAAGAAATTAAAAAGGAAATTGAGAGAAAGAAAAAGGAATAAATAAAAAAAGAAAGGAAGAGAGAAAAGGAGAACAGAAAAGAGAGAAAAACAGAAAGGTTGGTTACCTGCTTGGGTTTTATGGCATATCAACTTTTGTAAGTAATTTAATGCCGAATCCATTTTTATGCAAATAGTCAGTTCTATTTCAAACAATTCAGTTTAGCATGAATACACAGTTCAATCATCAAAAACGCTTCTACCTCAAACCATTCAGCTTAGTCAAACATTTCTGATTCTGCTAATTCAGTTTAGTATAAGTATAGATTTTATTTACGCACAGTTAAATGTCAAAACAGTTCTGTATTAAACAATACAGTTTAGTGAAAGTACAGTTTCAATGTCAAAACAGTTCTATTTTAAAAGATTCAGTTTAGCATAAGCACGCAGTTTATGTGTAAGTACAGTTTAATTGTCAAAAACATTTCCACTTCAAGCCATTCAGTTTAGTCAAACAGTTCTAATTCAAACAATTCAGTTTAGCATACATGTGCAGTTTAGTTCTATTTAACCCATAGATAGGGCCCTATCAAGTGCTACCATTTTGGGCCAGAGTGAACCTGCAAGCAATGGCAATGAAGGGGTGCTCCACAGTCAGTATATTCTACAGCCCCAGCTGACTGGGCAATACACAGAGATAAATGTAAAAACAGTTTTAGTTTAGATAACTCAGTTTAGAATAAGTACACAATTTAGATGTCAAAACAGTTCTATTTTGTGCAATTTGGTTTAGCCTAAATATGCAATTTAAATGTCAAAACAGTTCTATTTTAAACAATTCATTTTGGCATAAATTTCAAATTTAAATGCAAAAAACAGTAAACTCAAACCATTTAACCCATAGATAGGACACTTATCAGGTCCTAGCACTCTGGGCCAGAGTGAACCTGGGAGCGATGGCAATGAAGGGGTACTCTGCATTCCCAAGAGCTCCAGCATTACTGGAACCTTACCATCAGATTGTTTAGTGTCATATCCAGGACACTCATTGGGGAGCGGGGTTACCCCTCTGCAGAGAAGCAGTCGGTGTATTCTACAGCCAAGGCAGACTGGGCAGAAAGACAGAAAGGAAAGAAAGAGAAAAGAATGGATAGAAGAGAAGGTTGAAAAGAGAGAAGAAAGAGAAATAATCAGGATAAAAGAAAGAAAGAAAGAAAGAAAGAAAAGGAGTGAAAGGACATTGAAATAATCAAATTGAAAGGCTTAAAATACAAGAATGAATAAACAAAATTTAAAAAAGGAATCAAATAGAAAAGTAAGAAAAAGATAAAAGGGGAAAACCAATAAATGAAAAAAAAGGAAAGAATAAGGGTGAAAAGGAAGGAAAGAGAGAAAGAAAAAGAAAGTAAAGGAAGGGAGAAAAGGACTAAAATAAAATAATGAAAAAACAAATTAAAAAGAAAATAAATAGAAAAATAAGAAAAAGATAAAAAGGAGGACAAATAATGTAATAAAATAAAGGAGGAAAGAAGAGGACAGGGTAGAGGAATGAAAAAAGAAAGAAAGACTGGAGTAATAAAAAAAGAGGGAAAGAGGAAATGGGTAAAGGAAAGAAGAAATAATCAGAATGAAAGGATTGAAATAAAACTATGGAAAAAAACTAAAAAAAAAACAAAACAAATAATAATAATAATAATAATAAATATACAGCTGAAACAAAAGAAATGAGAAAAAAAAAGCAAAAAAAAATAAAGAGAAGTTCAAGTCTAGAAAGTGAAAATGGAAGGAGCGGAAGATAAAGAAAGCATTTTTTTTTGCTTATTCTACAAAATTCTTTGAATCCACGAGAGGGATTTACCATCCATAGACAACAGAAAAGCAGGAAATTGAAGGAATGGAAAAAGAATAAAGAAAAAAAGAAAACAATGAATTAAATAAATCACTAAATAAAAACTGCAAGTTCTAACTAAGATGATAAACTAGCTGCAAAGAAGCTTGCATAGCTGAGAAAAAAGTTTTAATTTTACTGAGTGCATTCAACCCCCCAGTGACAAAAACAGCTGTTACTTATGTGACAGTGCTTCTTGGTACATCCGCTTGCCGTTGCCATGGTTGGAGTTGTTCCGTTACACAAGAGATGCAGCCACGAAAGCCAATGCTGCATTGCTGCTGACACCAGAGACACATTCTTGGCCCAAATGGCAGCAAATCTATAGGAATCCACATAAACAATAGCAAGCTGGTCAGATTTTGTGTACATTGTAGCAAAAGTATATGCTTATAAAAAAAACTCTTAAAAACTTAAGATGTCCACAATATAATTAATATATTTACTATATCTCATATATAATATATTTACACAAAGTTTTTCATATATATATATATATATATATATATATATATATATATATATATGCAAAAATATTGTATGTGTGTGTAAGTGTATATATATACATATATATATACACACGTGTGTGTGTGTGTGTGTATATAATTTTTTATATATATAGTTGTATGTGTGAGTGTGTATATATATATATATATATATATATTTGTTTGTGTGTATATGTATATATATGTGTATGTATGAATATAAACATGTATGTGTTCACGTGTATATATATATATATATATATATATATGTGTGTGTGTGTGTGAGTGTGCGTGTGTGTGTGTGTGAGGATGGGCTGAAATGTTCATATGATCATGTCATATCTGCTGTTGATGATATTTTTTACCAATGGGATCCAAGCATTGCAACATCAATGAAAGAAATGTGAAGTCCACAAAGAGGAATGTGTTGACAAGTAAATGTCTTTTGGTTACATTCTGTGATATTATCTTAGTAAGGCAAGGAATTTTCAGTTAACTCTCATATGTTTGTTTGTATAAAGTAGATTATATACTTGCAAAAGAAGGTGCTTGTGGCATGTAATGATTACTGTTGTAGGAAATGGATACAGTGAACAGAGTTCAAATCCTGGATGTGGCTGTTTGTATTTCACTCAGCATGGAAAGGTATCAATCCAATTATTTTCCCTCCTGGTCTGGATAAATAGTTGGATAATCTGGGTTCTTTAATCTTGGTATAGTGACTGGTCTTGGAGAATGAAAACTGAATTATAACCTGCTAAAATTTGACCTTGCGTCACATCCTTCTTTTGAGAAGGGGTTGGGTAAATGCATACTAGCAAATATATGTGCCTTCCAAGTGCATGTTTTTAAGTTTCAAGGTAATAAGATATTGTTAAATTAGAAAGACTAACAAAACTAAATAAGAATGGATGTAAAAAGATTATAATTATTTTAATTTTATTCAAATTGATTTTTGTATAAAATTATGCACAGGATTGCTTTTAATAAGCATAAAAATAAAAAAATATTAGAAATCTATACATATGCTATGTAAACCTTTTTTGGTAGTGCTCTATAACACGTGTTGCAGGAGACTGAATGTATTAATTATACTGACTGTTTTGAGGCAAATCCAGCTCAGCTAGATTTTAACAGAGACATCATTAATAAATATGATGCTAATTAAGATTGAATAATGATTATTTAATAATCAATGAGAATATAACAAAAAAAATAACTAAGGGAATTGTGTCATCAGTAGAAAAATTATTTATAGTCAGACACATAATCTCCATTATAATCAGATGAACAAAATATATAAAGTATATTTTATCTATATATCAATAACATTTTGCATACTTGTGTTTAGGGGGGAATGGACAAAGGGATACATTTATATATATATATATATATATATATATATTCAAGCAAGTTTTTTTAAAGATGATTATATACTCTTCAATATATATATATATATATATATATATATATATATATTTATATATATATATATATATATACACACATACTTCATAAATGAATTTACTAATCCCTCCACAAAAGCAGGATGCAACACAAGGTCAATTTTTAAGTGGACTTTAACAGGTCTGAATTCACTATTTTCCTTCTCCTAGACCAGTTGTCATAACAAGGTTAAAGAGCCCAGTCTGCCTTATTATTTACCAATAGCTGGAAGATGATTAGTTGGATTTATATCTTTTTCAAGTGTATTAGTGTGAATCAAAATCTAAACAGCCTCATCTAGGATTTGAACTCAGGTAACTGTGTTCATTTCCAATGAAGATCACCATTACACCATGAGCGCCTCCTACATACTTCATATACATGTGTATAAGTCATTGTTATGAATTAGATAAAAATCAATACTGCTATGGGTTGAAAATTCTAACCATCATTTTAATGTAACATAAAATGAACACAAAACGCTCTCTGTGTAGCAATTACTAATTCAAAAGCCTTAAACATTTCAACATCAGACACACGGTGTGCACCAGTCCAAGCCATGATTTAAATTGATTGTATCAGAAAAGACAAAAAATGCCAACACATTAGTTAAATGGAGCTACCATTGCCACTTGCTTAAGTTCAATAGCACCACACAAGTAACAGTTTAAAATATGAGAGGTATTTCTGTCATACCTTGTAAAATAAGATAAAGTTTAGATGATTCAGTGCTAATAGGAAAATAATTGTGAAGCCAGTCTTGATACTTTTGGACAACAAGTTTAGTTGAAACACAGGTTTGCATAAGTGCATCATCCCTCACACTAATGAGAGCTAGTTTGGTGCTACTTTTTCTTGTTTCCTAAACAGAAAATTAATCATGGAGTGTAAGATTTGAGAACATGGAGGACATCAGCATATCTATTTTGGTGGAGCTTCTTACCATATCAAAAGAAGAGTTTCAGAAGTGCTTTGAACAAAGGAAAATCCACAAAAATAATTGGATTGGATTCCAGGGAGAGTATTGGTTATTCACCAGCCCAATAAAATGTGTTCTTGCCAATTCTCAGAAGATAACTTTCTGATCCACTTTTCTTAACAGTAAGAGTATAAATGAGGAGTGAAATGAACCCTCACTGGCAGATGACTCACAACTAGAAGGACAAGAGCAACTTTCCACAAGGTACATTCACTATTCACAGTCCACCCCAATATGCTGACATAAACACACATACATACACTTATGTAGACATTTACCCTTTCCCTACCATGACTATGTCATGCTAAGAATCACAAGTAAATAGTTGGCAGTCAAGAGTAACCCAAAGGCTCCCTTGATTGCTTCACTTTGCCCTTGATCTATACCTTATAATGCAGAGTGTTAAGCAAGGTGACATCAAGGAAATAGACTGTCATAAAAAGAAGATTCTTTTATTTAACATCTAAATGAACCAATTTGGCCTGTACAGTTTTCTTTGTTATGATGTTAACACTTGTCTTATCTCAGCTCATTATTGTTTTTTTTTTGCTCATTATCATATATATATATATATATATATATATATATATATCAAAGAAACATGATTGAAAAATGAAATTTGTTGAAACTAACAATTTATTCATATATCATGATTCACCTATACAATTTTAATGCTTTGTCAGTAAGGCTCAGAATATGCTGACTGTATCCTTGGTAACGGGGTAAGATCCTCCCACAAATGGGTGTCTTGCATATGACACTAAACTGCATCTGATGGTGAAGCTCCAGTTCTGTAGCTCTGACAGTGTAAAGTACCCCTTCATTGCCATTACTCTCAGTTCCACTCTGACCTGATGTAGTAATACTTGTGAGGTTCCATATATAGGGCAAATAGATCTATTTATAAATTATTTTTATTTGATAAAAATACTTGATATCATATAACCATGAGCAAAAAATCTGAAGAAATAAAATAAAAGATATAAATATAAGCATACAATATATGTAATTCCCCAACCTATAAGCTTATAATAATACCAAACAGGTTCACATGCTATTAAAATTAATCAACAAACATAGTTTCATCAGATACCCTTAAATTGTTTTTGAGAACATAATTTGCTGATGTAAATTTTCATTGAAACATGTTGAACACCCGTTGATTTGATATTTTAAATTTGAATAATAGCCAAGAATTTATTTTATAACTAATAATACTAATTAAAGATTGTTATTGAAGAGAAAAATGTTTAAGATTCATTAACACTACTACATACTATAACTAAAGAATATTATTGGAGAGAAATAAAGTCTGTGATTCATTAATACAACTACATACTACAACTGAAGATTATTATTAAAGAAGTAAATATTGTAGCATTTCAGTTTCCTGAAATCTATCTAATTTCTATCTATTGATATTTCTAGTTTGTCTTAATATTAATTTGGATAAAAGAGATTTTTTCTTTAATATAAATCTAATATAGAGACTGAGAAGCCAATATAGAGAGAAATAAATTTAGAGACTAATGCTGGGCTTACCTATAAGCTAAATAGATTATAGCTTAGAGCCTCATTTTTAAGTATTTTTATTTCAACACTAATTCATAAAAAATTATACATATTTTTTTCTTTATTATTAACATAAATAGAATATTTTTTGAGAAGAGTCTCAAATTTCATATAGCTTAGGGCTTCAGTAGGTAAAAGTCTGGATCTGATGGAGAAATTGACAAAAATTTCTTGAGATAGAGGGAAATAAAAAAGAATGCTTGTCTGTATTTTTATGAAAATAAACCTAGAAATATACATATATATATATATATATATATATATATATATATATATATATATATATATATATACCTACTCATAAATATTTCAAAAATGCACATTATCATAGTCTCCTCACACATACATTTGTAAGCCACTGAACTTAATGATAAATTGAAGTTATACATCCAAAGCCAATCTTAAAATTCTGAGGTTGCCAGCTCTTTGGCCAATGATGAGAAATGAAGCGGACTCAGGAACATTTAAACTGCATGAGAGATTACCAGAGTGAGACAGGGCAGGTGTGTTTTGAGATGAGTTCAAATCATCACAAACTATATTGAAGAAATCTCATTGACTGAGTTGTCAGTTCATTGCAATTTTTTTTAAATATCTATAAATGTACACCTCTCTCCACCACACAGAAATGACTCTGTATGTGTTCAATTTGTAAAGATGGTGATAAGAAAGATGATTCAGAGCTTACAACAAATACAAGGAGGTCTAACAAGCCAATCAATCGAAATGGAAATTTATATATTAAAAGGGTAAGTTGATTTTAGAATCCAGTCAACAATTTTGATGAGTTTTGGATGCAAGGCAAAGAACAGAATCAAAGATATTTTGCCTTATTACTTATTTGTCTATTCCTATTTGATTGTATTATGTGTATAAATATGGTGGTGGGAGCAGAGGTAAACATTCTTGAAAATTGTCATTTCATCAAGAAAGGGAGAATTGATAACCCAGACAGGAAATATGACCATTACCCGTCTATCTACTCATAAAACAAATGTTTTAATGATGAAACAATTCATGTAAATAATTATCTAAGAATCTACGATGTCATTAAAATAATTATAATATATATTAAAGTGTATTAAAATTAGGTCCAACATGCTCCTATTTTTTTTTCAAAAGCCACACAGTGACTCAGAGTGGATGATGTTAACAGAATCCAGCAAGCACACTGGAGAAATGAACCAGATTTTTTCCTGCTACTAAGTATGGTTGATGCTATGATAACTGCTACAGATTTTAAATCCAAAGTTTATTTGATATAGACATCGAAAGACTATGAGTCCACTATATTATTAGAGTGATTATTATGCATATCATATCACATTCTGTGTCATATATATCATTTAGAAGTGCTTTTGAGGTAATTGTTATCACTGAAGGATATGGAAATGGGGACCAGAGTTCAGGTCATGTACAAGGCAGTTTGCATTACACGTAGTGCAAATACCCTTAGGAAAGGTATGAGTCCAACTATGAGTCCCTCCAGTTATGGGTATATAGTAGGGCAGAATGGGGTGTTTAAACTAGGCATGGAAATTGATCTAAGAGAAAATAAAATGAATTCAGAACAGTTAAACTTTGTTAAAATACTGACCTTGTGTCACATCCTACTCATAGTGGAAGAACAGGGTAAAAGCATAAAATTCATAGAGATCTGGAAGGTTATCAGTAAAGTTAAAATAGACTAAAGTTACTAGCTGATTAAAAGAAAGACAAAGAGAGAGATGTAAAGAAGAAACCAAAATGAGATTGTCCATCTTCTTGGAATATACAGATTACATGAATCAGTGAGTTGATATGTAGAAAGAGAGAGAGAGTAAAAGCTTGATATATAGAGATGATAATAGGTAAGTTGATAATTTGAGAGATGAAAGTAAAAAGTGAAAAATGATCAAGTGAAAAATGATAAAGAAGACGCATGTGGTGTAATGGTTATGTTATATAGTCACATATGCAGATTCACATCTACATACATGCACATATATATGTAGAATAATTCACAACGACAAAGACGCAGGAAGGAAAACGCATGATAAAGACGCAGGAAGGACTTCTTTAGAAAAATATTCACCTCTCACTTTATTGCAAGGGTTCGAAAGGGTTGTTTAAGGGTTGCATGTGAGAGGATGCTGGAGACTGAACATAAACTTCATATTTTGACCCCACTGTTATGACCGTCACATTGTGTCTTGTTCTCCTGATGTTGGGGTCCACTCCATCGGGGATTTTCTGAGGGCCCCCTCGGTCGGGTGTGGCCTTCCCTACCACATCTGGTCTCTACTGTCTGGAATTATACTGGCAACTGCATCAGGGGTTTTCTGAGTGCCCCCTCACTTGGGTGTGGCCTTCCCTACCACATATGGTCTCTACTGTCTGGAAGTCTGCTGGCAACTGCTTCGGGGGGTTCCGAGGTCCCCCTCGGTCGGGTGTGGCCTTCCCTACCTCATCTGGTTTCTACTGTCTGGAATTCGACTGGCAACTGCTTTGGCACCCCAAACTCAACTGAGTTAAATAATAACTCAACGCCCACACGATCGTCTACTGGATCTTTGAATCGGATGTTTAATCGTCATCAAGCAGAAATAACTGTCATGCAGTTCAGAGGTTACTCTCTTCCGGTGCATGACTGTAATGGCACAATGAGACCTTCACCTTGTCCCATATCATAAGCCTTAATCTGCCCACGCGATCTCTTTCGATTACTGGCCATTGGAATGTGTCGCTTCCTTCCGGTGTATCACCTAGGAATAGCATTTTTGGGGCTGGGTCGCAGGTCAAAATATAACAGTTACTGTTGTAAATATTTACCCAACTGCTCTGTTACTGCTAGAATATGACACAAGCTAAAATATTGATGCAGAGAAAAGTTGCTTTGAATTCAGAGGTGATCTTCACCTCGACTGATCGCCTAACCAAAACTAAAGAACAATTTGTCCTACTTAGGAGAGGACAGATGAGTCCATACCTTTCAAGATTTGAAACTGGGTTGCCAATTCTATTTCCTATGATGAAAACCATTATGTTAAGTGCACCTTGGTTATCATCAAAGGAAATGGACCTGATTGCATTTAACTTTGTACTAATGCCTTTATAGAAATCATGAATCCATCTCTTCACCTGCTGCAACAGCTATGGGCAAATAATAGGGCAGACTTTAGCCTTGGTCTGGTGTCTAGTTTAGAAGAACAGCCCTTAATATATTTTAGAAAAGCAAGGGTCATTAAGAGACATCATATATAGAGCATTACATAAGCTTTATAAGAGAGACGATCAGCATAACAGATATCATTGAAGGGAATAGAAATGGTGACTCAAGTTCAGATATATAACAGAATGATTGAAATATATATGTATATTTATATATTAGTCAGGATAATCTTTTGTTGGCTGTTTTTACCTCATCAATAGATGCTACACTAATAGATGTGTAGCAGTAATTTCCTGACTGAAACATTTGATCCTCGCTATTGACTGATGAGGTTCTTCCTCCCAGCATCATTAACCCAACTTTGGATTCACCCACCTTACTTCACATCCACTATGCTGCTTCACATGGCTTCTTTGATATACACTTGTATACTTCTTGGGTGGGTTAGGAGTGAGTGAACTGAATTTTTAGTTTTTTCACCCCAGCTTTGCAGGATCATATACCAGACTTCTTATACATACAATAATCCCTTTATTAAATTCAAACTCAGTGGATTGATTTTATAATTCATTTTAATAATTAATATTCAATTTAGTTATTGCCTTTAAAATTTCTAAGTTTTATCTTCAAACTGTCTCTTGTTTATTCTAAGCAGTTTGTGGGGTTTAATCTTACAACCTTATATCTGCTGCTACTTTTTAACCTATTTTTGTTAAACATTTTTCACATAAGTCACTTTTGAATTTGAATCCCAGTGCCATTAATTCAAAAGCACCTTTCTAGTTTCTTAATAGATTTTATTTATTTATATTTAGGGTTGGGCTAATTACATTTGCATTAAAGTTTGACCTCATGACTTCGAGGAAAGTTTTTTTTAAACCATACACTTTTTAGATATTAGAAAGACTAATTAACATATACCAAAAAATCACTTGAATACATTCAAGGCCAAATCAATAAAATCAGAAACTAGAAGATAGAAGATCACAAATACCATGGTAGACAGTAAATGAAGTGATGTGTTTTAAATGAAAAGGAGCCATCTTCACTCTAAATGGCAGGCCTCTAACTTTAGCTGGCAAGTTCACATATTTAGGCAGCAATATCATATCTACTGAAAGGATTGTCAACATTCGTCTAGAGAAGGCATGGACTATTATCGACAGATTACTGATCATATGAAAATCCGAACGATCCAATGGAGGAGGGACATAAATGTGTTTTTAAGGTGTTGAGAAATGGAACTAGGGTTGGATAGGTGAAATGTTAAGTGTTTCAACAAAATTGTTATTGTCAGACTGATGTAGGTACTTAGTTTACTGGAGAGGCATTCTCCTAGTAGGCATTTTAATTCAGATACTACATTGGTCATCCTGAGGTGACTAATAGCTGGAAAGAAGTTAGAGATGATTAGGTTAGTTCTATTTCATTTGGGATGATATATAATTAGCTTTATTTTTTGGTAGAGTTAGTCAGGTAGATGTTATTACATATTAGATTTTTTATTGTTATTTCATTGAATTTATAGTGTTTGTGCATCTGTTTAGGAAAAAAACAGTTCAATGTGTTTAGTGTTGTTTAATGTAGTATTATCTCCTTTGCAATTAGAGTTGATATTTTTAATTGCATGTTTTATTTGTTTGTCAACAATGTAGTTTCGAAAGTCATCATTGATGAGCATTAGTTTAATGTTTTTAAGTTTGGAGGAGAAAATTATTTTGAGGATGTGTTAGGTTTTTAATAATAGCTATTTTATATTGTTCGGAGTATTCATAACTCAGAGTGCAGGGAATTAATGATTGTAGTTTTTTTTTGGGGGGGGGTGGATAAGGAGGTGGTGAAAGTGTTTTTGTTTGTGTCTATGAAGACATCGAGAAATGAGAGCTTCTTATTCTTGTTGAGCTCATAAGTAAAATTGAGTACGGAATCGTTTCGGAAGATAGGTTATAGATTGTGTAATTTATTTATACTATTCATGAGGAAGATGTCAACATAAAATTTTTTTTATATAGTTGAAAATTTTATTTTCTTGGTAAACCATATAGAAATTGCTGAAAGTAGGTCCAAAGGGCGGACCCCACTGCAATGCCACCGTGTTGTAAGTATATATTGCTATGATGGTCATAGAATGGTACCTCATTTGTACAACTTAGGAGGATCTTTTTAAGAATATTGGTGTGTGAGGTATATTTGCTGGATATTTTGCTCCCACAATTTATGTTGGCTCATTATTGAAAAGCAAACGATGTAAATGATGCGGACAAAAGAACATTCAAAAGAAAGCAATACAAACAAAGATAAATTTATATAAAAAGTACATAAAATGAAACATTACAAAACATTACGAATATTCTGATATAGCTTGCTAAATATTCCTCTGCGTTTGTTACTTGTGTGTATGTAACTAACATGAATATTATGGTGAAAGACTAAATATTAAAAGTGTCCTGTAGACTATAAATGTATTTTAGGAAGACGTGTTTTCTCCCATGTTGGTTGTTTGTCTCTTTCAGGATTTGACAAAATGTCTGAGGCTGTGTGCAAGAACAAGTCCAGCCGAAAAGGCAGAACAGGAAAGTAAAAAGTTGTAGAGTATATACGCACCCATGTTGCATGTATTGAGCTGTGTGTCACTAGCTGGCAAAGCCAAGCTGTCTCTGGAAGTCAAAATGTAAAAGAGAGTGAGTTATTGTAAGTTGTGAGTGTATATGACTAACCCTTGTCATGTGATCGGCTCCAAATGCATGGGATAAAATCAAAGTTGCAGACGTAGTTAAGAGCATAAATCACGTGACTTTCTTGACCAATAAGTTCTCGAGATTAATTAGTTTACTGATGTCCACTATCTTTGTTTCGGGAAGAAGTGAATCAGTGTCCTATTTTCTAGAATTTTCTTGTATCACGGTCAATTTAAAAATATAGGAGTGTAAATCCTATAGGCGTTAATTTTTAGTTGAGGTTATGTGGAGCTATTCTAGATATTGATGTATAATGATGTTGATCGTTCCTTTCTGGAAACATTGATGAAAATATTTTCGATATTGAGTGAGGATTTGGTTTGGTTGTTAGGTTTTTAAGTTAATAAAATTCTAATGAATTCATAGCTTGATTTAAGGCTGGATTTGCTGGGTACATTGGGTGTTATAATTTGCTTAAATCATACATGGAAGTGGAGATAATGGGTTCAAGAGGATAGTGTGTTATATACTGACCCTCGACCGAGCCGTCAATCAAGAGATGGACCTGTGTAAATAAGTGGAAGAACAGCGGAAGCAGGTGGGCGTGAGACACTAGCAGTTAGGAAGAAACAAGATAATGTGAAAACAGCGGAAGCAGGTGGGTGTCAGACAATAATATAACCAGGTGCCCGGGGCGGTTCGAGTTAGTTGGGGACAAGATGCCGAAGTGAGAGCCAGCGGGAGACAGAGGGCTTTGGGCCCTCAGTGACCCACGGTTGAGCAACCCCAGCCAAGATGAGAAAGAAGTGCTGCTATGGTTGAAGAAGAACTTGGGGTCATAGGAGTCTGTCCTCGTCTCCAACCAATCTCTCACACAACAAACATCACCCTTTCAAGAATTAAGTGTGAGAGATATATTTTTATAAAGAAGTGTGTTCGTTCGTTCATTGAAGTTCGTATATAATGTGTGATTTTGTTTCTGCATATATTTGGATATGTATACGTGCAGTTGTATATGTATTATGGATATACAAGTGTTGTTTAGGAATTTTGAGAGTTCCATCCATATATCCGGGTTTTTAGTCTACAGTTATTTTCAGAAGCTTGAGGCTATCTTGCTATGTATTACTGGCTGTGATAAGTTAGTTGATTTTCGATTTCAATTGATAAGTTGGGTTTCTTTGGTGTCTTCTAGTATTGTTTTGAATTATGGTTGGATTTTTTTGAGAAAGACAAAAATATTAGTTTAGTCTGCTTTTTTATGAGGATATCGGGGCAATTGTTTAATTTCCGTATGAAGACTTAAACAGATCAATAATAAAATAGGAAGAACCAAAGTGTCTATCTTTTTTATTCCAATATGCTTAAAAGAGAAAATGTGTTATATATATATATATATATATATATATATATATATATATATATATGTATATATAATGCCAAACACAGTTCTGCCATGGTTGTATAGATTCACCTGATGATATTTTTTGTGAAACTGTGAGTCATGACTGATCTTCACTTAATTCTAATATTTTCTTACTGGAATATTGTAATATTTATTTAGCACTTTTGTATATAGAGCACTGATTATTTTGCCGGTTTAGTGACCGTTTTAGATTTTATCTCGAAAGAAGGTATAAAATAAATATGATTACTTTATATTTAATATTACATGCTACTTAAAAGATTTTTTTAATTATTAAAGTCTAAAGAAATCAGAAATTGACTTATATATATATATATATATATATATGTGTGTGTGTGTGTGTGTGTGTGTGTGCATACATCACGTGTGTATGGAGTGCATATGCTTCTTTATGCAATAGCAATGTCATTTGGAATTCCTGGACTGAAATTATTCATTTCCTAATATAATATTGGTAGATTTTTCTGTTTGTGTGCGTGTATTATTTCGCTTTGCTTTTATCACAGCAATAAAAGAGCTGCAATGTTCAGCGATGTGTGCGCACATTTATGTTCTTTCTTCGAAGCAAAAATGCCAAATTTGTGTGTGTATGTGTACGTGTAAGTTATTTCACTCTGCTTTTATCACAGCTATAAAAGAACTGCAATGTTCATCTATGTATGCGCACAGTTATATTCTTTCATAGAAGCAAAAATGTCAATTTTTTTCTTCTTTCTTTTAATGAAATCTGCAAAGAAATCAGAATAGTCATAAATGTGTTTTGATACCCACCCTCACACGAATGGTTTTGATCTTGTCCCTAATAGTCGAGCTTATTATTTTGTATAGCTATGCTTGTAGAGCTAATAAATTTCACTCATTGGTTTCACATATCAAATACACGAAAGGGTTACAGGAAAACGGATATAAATGATATGGAGGGTATATCAACATCTATATGGGTCATTGGTTGGTTAAAAGGATTAACTTTTGTGAGGTAGCTCATTTAGCTTGTAGATTTTACAAGAACAAAGTTTAAGCTGTTATTTTATGTTTATGTGCATGCCAAACTATATATAATTTTATGTTTATAAGTCATTGTTGAATACATTCATCATGATCAAGTCCCGCTGCTAGCACGGATTTCCCGGACTCTCTCTCTCTCTCCCCCTCTCTCCATCCGACTCTATCATCCATCGCTCCCAGCAGGTCTTCCAAACTACATCTTGTGTCTGCACAGAGGTGTTGTAGGTAAGTTCTTACAAGTCGACCAGCACTGGCACGTCCATATGTAGGGTCTATAAGAGAACATCACAAGAGTTCGTCTTTGCTTCTCCAGCATGTCTTGTTTGTTTTACTTGGATGGGTGGTATGTGGCCGTACAGCTGTTGTTTTGCGGGGTGTTCCTTCCAAGATTTATTCAGTATAACTTGTGCAGTTCCCATCTAACTTTTTCTCTATGTGTTTTGCTAGCGTCAATGTGGTATATCCATAGAGTAGTATTGATACATCCGCTGCTTGGAAGAAATCCCGTTTTATTTTATTGGATCGGTCAGACTTCCATATCATTGATATCCTATCGATAGCAGTCCACACCTTCTCTAGACGAATACTGACATCACTTTCAGTAAATGAGTTACTGTTGCCGAGCTAGGTGAACTAGTCTACTAATGGTAGAGGACCGCTATTTAGAGTGAAGATGGGTCCTTCTCGATTAAAACAGATGTACTCCGTTTTGTTAGCATTTATGTGGAGGCCCATGCCTTCTACTGCTTGCTCCAGGCAATCTAGCTGAGATTCGGCTCGGGTAGGTGTATTTGCAAAAAGTGTCATTTACATAGTCTGTGTACGTTATAGTTTCTGCGTGATATCGTCTGCTTCTTGCCTTTTCTTAATGTAAAGCTATTTTCTTTTATTAGAGCTATCGACATTTGAAGTACATAGTCTGGGCAGATTATAAACAGATATGGTGATAATGAATTTCCTTGCAGAACTCTAGCAACAATGTCGAAAAAGTCTATATCTCCATTCGGTGAGCGAACCTTGACTTTGGTGTTTCTATAAAGCATGGGGAGACCTTATGCTTGAAAAATTTGCTCCATCTTTCCTCTGTGCATGGAATAAATGCCTTGGAGAAATCTACAAACAATAGTGTTGCTTCAAGATTTTTTGCACAAAACTCCTTCAATGATTCGATGGATTGTTTAAATCTGGGATGTTTTGGATCGCTTTCTCCAAAAACTGTTCGGATTTTTCTTAAGAACTTTCTCAATTTCGGGTTCGACGCTATTGTTTATAAACGGTGTTGCAAAATCGAAGTAGTAAGTCATTAAATTTCTTTGTCTTCCATACTTCTTGGGTATTTCATCGAAGCCTGCAGCTTTTATATTTTAATTTTTCTAAGTACTTCGTTGAGTTCATGAGTAAACTGTTCTAATTCAATGTTTTGTTGGCTATCAATAATTTTTGTGATTGGTTTATTTGTAACTTTAGGGGAGTTTCCAAGCTGATTTTTGAAATGTTCTTTACACATGTGTATTCTTTCTTCTTGGTTGACAGCTTTTAGTTTTGCTCTCAATGTACACTTCTTTTTGCTCATTTCATTTATTGTCTCCCATGCTATTCATGATTATCTATCTTCTACCGAGTTTCTTTTTTTATCTGACCTTGAATGTGTTCTTTTTTGTATATGTCAGTTCTCTTTGTGCCTTAAGTTCCTGGGCGTTGCCATTTGTTGGGTTTCTTTTATTGCATAAGGATACTGTTTTTACATTATCTTGTTTCTTCCTAACTGCTAGTGTCTTTCATGGAACTATGTTTGGTTCTTGGTTTGGTTGATATACATTCTGCTGCTGCTGCTTTCATGTGGACACAGACAAAGTTTTCGTATTCATCATTTGGATTCTGTGTTCCAGCTTCTGAAGAGTATCGAATTTGTTTCTTATTGTTAACCTATTTTTATTGCAAGCATTTGCATTGGTAAATGAGGACCAATCGTATCTTGTGGTTTTGACTTTTTCTATCTTATTTCTGCGTAGACTCAGGCGTAACTTTGCTGTGACAAATCTGTGATCCGAAGATACTCCTTAAAAAGAGTACGCCTCATAGTTCAGAACACTATTTATCCACTTCTGTGCTTTAGCATTATTTGGGTAGTCTGTTAGCGAGTGAGAAAAATATTCAATATTCTTCATTCCTGTTTGACAAGTTGTGTAAGCAAAATTGGTTCATTTCGTTTTTTTGCTATTTGAGCCTTCATGTCTCCTCCGACGATTAATGTATTGTATTTGGGAATGCTACGAACAAGGGAGGATAGGTCATTGTAGAAGATGTTGAAGTTCGTTTCATCACCAGCATTGGTGGAACTATAGCAGGAGATGATTGTTGTGCTGGGGTTGCCGTTAAATGCTGCACAAATCATTCTCGGTTGTATTTTCTCAATGCTATTTAGTGATTTATGGGCATGAGGACTAAGAAGCATTCCTAACCTTCCTATGAGAGCATTGACGGAGATTTTTCCAAGCAGATACTGAGACAAACGTCCATCCATTACTAGTATAATGATATTTTATTTATGACTATGATGGAATATGTTAGGTTTAGTCAAACACAAGGCACAAATGTAGTGTTTGTGCTGACCTTTCAATCTTTATGGCATCCATTCTTTCTTTCCTTGTTCATAATACAATCTTTTATTCTATCTAACATCCTTTCTATCCTCATAACATCCTTTTTCCTTCCTTTCTTAGGAATTTTCTTTCTTTATTGTATCTTTTCTTTCTATCTTCATATATTGTATACTCATATGCAGATGCATGCAGAATCATAACGACGACACAATAAAGACGAGCGACACAGTTCTTAGAAAAATATACCTCTCCCTTTATTTGAAAGGGTTGTGTGTGAGAGGAAGTTGGAGACCGAACAGAACTGCAACATATTGACTCCACTCTAATGGCTATGACTGCGTTTCTTTCCCATTCTCAACCGGAGGCCTGGTTTTCTCTACCGCTTCTTATCTCTAACTCGTCTGATCCCCAACTGGTCTGATCACCAAACTGATTGAATTTCCTGTGCACTGAGTTATATCATAGTTCAATGCCCACCTTCTTCTTGTGGGTGTCACTGGATGCACCTGTTATTTACACAGGCACATTTCCTATTTTGACAGCCCGGCCGGGCCGTTGGTCAATATACAACACATAATGTTCATTAATTCTTTCTAACATCATCTTTTTCTATCTTCATAATATTCATAGATATTTTAATTGTTATTTCATTTTTCCTAACGTTCTTTCTTTATTTCTTAGTCCACAATATCAATTCATTCTTTTTTTTTTTCCTTTTTCTATCCTCATAACATTCTCTTTTTTGTACTTTCTTTATACAGTTTTTACTTTTTTTTTTTCTAACATTCTATCTTAATATTACTTATTTCTTGCTTTGTAACATCCTTTCCTCTTTCTTTCTTTGTAACACTCTCTCTCTCTCTCTCTCTCTCTCTCTCTTTATAATATTAGGTAGTGATCTTGTCTCTTCTTCACATAAACTCTGTGACATATTGGCGAATGTGCTGAACTGTGACATTATAGTAAGCAAGTTCATACTCTAGTCATGTTATTACATTCGCTTTCAGACTAATACCCTTGGGAAAGATAGGAACTGCTTTATCCTCCCAGCTATGGTTTAAATAGCACAACTACTGTCCTTCTGCAAGGATGGCTTTGTCATTAAATCACCCATGAAGGTGGATATAATGTATTATATACAACACCAAATAAAGTGTTTGCATTTCAATTCTTTGTGACTGTGAGGCCTGAACCCTCAGTAGAGCCCATTTAATAAGCCTAAAATTGTTCCACACTTGCTCTTTCAGAGGAATCTAGGGCATTGTGGAGAAGGTTCCTATTTGTAACACTGAAATACTACAAATACTCCATGAAAATCAAGGTGAATATATACAATTTTTTTACATCTGAAACTTCATGATAATTCATTTCAATGAATTTCTAAATCTCAGCGTTTCTAATCTTATTGTGAGGACGTTCAGCATTTCGACACTTCTCAGATTAATCTCATTATTCAAAGACCAGTTCCAAGGAAAAATGTGTCTCCAATAGATTTCTGTTCATTTTAGACAATGGTAAAATCTAATCAATCACAAAATTATGCGAACAATTTAACCAATATATAAAAATTGAAATAAATAAAATGTATAAAAGTTAGTGTACTTCTTATCATACTACTTTGTGTTTTATACATATGTATATATGTGGTGAAGCTACAGCTTTGGAATTCTAGAGAGTGTAGAGTCATTCCTTCATTGTCCTTACTTCCAAGTCAACTCTGACCCAGAGTGGTAATACCTGTTAAGACATACTATGAATTAAATTTATCTGATAATGTTTAAAATAGTTTAGAACAACATTAATACATTGACTATCAAAGTATTGATATTGCAAGTATGAAGTGTTTACCTGTTTAAAATGATTATGAAAATATTTTGTACTGAATATAATTAGAGATGGTAATTATTAAACTGACTTCAGTATGAAATAACTTAACAAGGGTTAACATACCATAAAACCAGTGCATCAATTAACTGAAAGATTTTGCTAATTAGCATTACTTTTGCTATGTAATGGCAGCATTAAAACTCACAAATATTCAAAGAATTTTCCTTTGCATATAATAACTTAGTATTAGCTTTCCTGTAAATTCTTTATTCAACTTTGTAAGAACAATTCTGATTTTAATCTGATGAATTCTTCAAAGAATTTTTCAACATCTTGAACTTGTTGAAACCACACTGGAGTGTTACGTGAAAGTGAATAAGCAATTGTCTGAAATTGAGAAATCTGGAGAATACATTGCATATTAAAGAATTTTCCATCCCAATCATTTGTTGAGTTATACTTTCATATATATATATATATATATATATATATATATATGAGCGTCATTGAAAAAGTTCAAAGTCTCACCCAGGAAGAAGAGCATTAGCTGGACATTTTTGTATTGACAACGCATTACCACTTCTTATAAAGCTAGAAAAACCAATGCAGATTTCTGTCTTAATTTCTGTGCAAGTGAAGCCCATACAAAGGTGAGAGGTGTACACCAAGGCTTAGAACTTTCTGAACTACCCTTGCATGCAAGTTATGATGCATATTATGATTTATGAAAAATATGTTGCTGAACATTTTATAATTTATAACCTTCTGGCCATTATTCAAAGCATCAAAAATGATCTAATACTTGAACAGGTAAAGGTATTTTATTTTTCAAGTTAGAATAACAGAAAATTCTATTTCTAATATGTCACCAGAAAATACTTATTCAATTGTGAATATAGAATAAAGTTATACTTATCAAATCTTACATAAAATTCATTTCTTTTTTGTTATTAGAAGAGTCCATTACATAGAATTTTTGATTGAAAAGAACATTACACAAAAACTACATTAACTTTAAATAAATTTGATAATTACATGGACTGAAAAAGAAAAGCTATTTCATATTATTTTCACAGTGAAAGTTGCCAAGAATTCCTCAGTTTTTAAAGCTTCATGCTGCACAAATTTAAGGTTCATTTAAAAAAATGGGCAATTTGCTGCTGAAACTGTACAGAATTAAAGAAGTAAAAAGGAAATTAAACTATATCTGATCATTCAGCTTAAAATTAATTGAAGCACTTTAGGACAATGAAGTTCAAAAAATAAAAAAGATATTTCCCACAGATCTAATAACCATTATTAGCATCTTTTCATTATTTTTTTTTTATATATCTTCATAAATAGGTGGAAAATAGCCAAATTTATATAAACTTGTTTCATCATTTACAATTCTTTATTAACCATCGGTTGTCAATAGACCAAAAATTGTTCACTTGATTTGTTTTTGTTTTTTTTCAGGAGATATTCTACTTTATGTATTAAAATTTCATGGGTGCAAATAATCATGACCAAGACAGTAGAAACTCTAAAATATTAAAAAGACATAATTCTTTGTTTAATAGAGAAAAATATAGCAGGAGCCTCAATATCCCATATGGTAGTAAGAGAGAATGGCTTCAAAGATGAAAGTTAAGAAAGAGAAACCCTCTTAGAAATTATGGGTTTGTAGACATTTGGATGATGCTCGGACAACCATCATTCTATCATTACTTCAGAGGTGCATTGCCAAAATAGAAAGAGGGAGCGATGGCAATGAAGGGGTAGTCTGCATTCTCCAAAGTTCCAGCATCACTGGAACCTCTCCATCAGTTTGTTTAGTGTCATATCCAGACACTCGTTGGGGTGGGGGAGTCTTATCCCTCTGTAGAGGTGCAGTTGGAGTATTCTACAGCCTCAACCAACTGGGCAATATTCTTTATAAGTATCACTTGTGAATGTGTGTGTGTACATAAACTAAAAGTAAATTAAAATCTCACCTTCTTTTGATAATTTCATAACTAAAAGTTTCACAAATTAGTTATGGAATAGAAGGTGAAATTTTAATTTACTGCACTGATAATCAGCATTTCAGCACCTTTTCATTTATCAAACATTTTAAAATAATTGTCCAATCTGATCTGTCCACTTATATAGTGAGTATTTTTAATTGGTGGAAGTATTTATTTATCACTAAT
Organism: Sepioteuthis lessoniana; assembly: GCA_963585895.1. Taxonomy (NCBI): domain Eukaryota; kingdom Metazoa; phylum Mollusca; class Cephalopoda; order Myopsida; family Loliginidae; genus Sepioteuthis; species Sepioteuthis lessoniana. Next base: position 65,571,333 of record OY757908.1, read on the forward strand.
TATTTTAGTGTGGATGAGCATATGCAAGTCTCTCCCTCACTTGTTACACACACACACACACACACACACACACACACACACACACACACACACACACACACACACACACACTATATATATATATATATATATATATATATATATATAATTGACTCTACTATCAGTTTTGAATTAAGGCCTAACAGATCACTTAATGATATGAACTGCTGACCAATTTACCGAGATGACTTATTAATAGTAGTAAAGACTTGTGTAGTACCAGCCACTCTTTTTGCTTTTAATGGCATATGTATACCTTTGTGAGTTATTTAATACCAAAGCCATCCTTTTAGAACACCTGTGATACTATTTAACTCATAGCTGAGGGGCAGGTTTGTGATAGGCTGATAACAGAAAAATGGTTCTCTACTATATATCCATACCTGGAGGGTATATATATATATATATATATATATATATATATATATATATATATACACACACCCATATGCACATACACATGAGGGTCGTTCAAAAGGTTTTAAGCCATGCCAAGAAAGAACTGCTGTGGCAACATACTATCACAAACTAAACTAGAAAAATCTGATTTAGTTTTTCTAGCTTTATAAGTGGTTATGTGTCACCACAATAAAAATGTTTGGCAACACTCTTTTTCCTGGGTAAGGTTTAGAACTTTTTGAACAACCTTTATATGTATAGAGTAGAAATATATGAAAGTATTTACTATCTATTATATATATATATATATATATATATATATATATATATGAATAAATATGTGTGTGCATGTTAGCATACACAAACATGAATATTTGTATAAAAATGTTCATGCATATATATATATATATATACACACACACTTATGCAGAGAGAGAGAGAGAGAGAGAGAGAGAGAGAGAGGATGGTCAATAAATTGAAAAGGTTGGCTTCTGGGTGCAGTCCCACCAGGCAGCACCTACCCTTCATCTAGAATTGCATGGGTCAAGTTTATTGCCTGAAACTTGAGCCACCTTCCAGCTAGTGGGGAAATGCCAACAGAGATCAAGCAATTTTTACCACTGCCTTTAACCATGCTTTTCTGTAGACCATGTGTTATAACATGCCTGTAGTGATGGTACTAGGTAAATAGGAGAACAGACAGATTAATGGATAATGTGAACATGAGTGTAGATATCCATATACGTACATTTTTTGAATGTATTTATACATGCATATACAGATAAACAAACATATCCGCAGTTAATATACTTTGATATATTTTTCAAATTGAAATTTTATAATAATTGAATCATTAATAAATGTTACCAATTTATACAAATTTTAAATCATAAGTATTTATTTAAATTAAATCTTTTCCTATCTACTCTTAGTGAGCTAATTTCTGTTGACAATGATAAAGTGAATATATATTTATATAAATTAATTTCAGTGATATTAATAATTAGATTATTTACTCTACATTTTCATTCCCATAAAATTCTGAAGTGTTTTAAACAAGCGTATTACTTTTCATGAATGTTTTTCTGTTCCATGAATGAACATATTTAATTCAAGAGACTCTGCAAAGATGAGGCTGAATTTAAGACATTTGAGGATAGTCAGATTTATCAGATCTTCGAGTATGATGATTAAAAATTATTTTGTATTTTATATATAAACTAAGTCTTGATTTGTAATGAAATAAACTTTTTTTTACTTTTACTATAGGATTTCTGAATTGAGTATAAAAATATGATTCATCTAAATATTTCCACTAATTCTAAAATATTTTTACATTAGCACAATTTATTAAACTATAAATAAATACTTTACCCAACTTCTCAGTCATGAACAGGATGTGACACAAGTTCAATTTTTTTAAAGCAGAATAAAGCTGGTTGGAATTCAGAGTCTTCTTTCTCCTTGATTGGTTTCCGAATAAAAGCTAAATAACTCAGCCTGCCCTACTATTTACCCATAGCTAGGAGAAGAAGAGATAGATTCATGCCTTTCCGAAGGGCATTAGCACGAAGAGAAAAGCAAACAGCCTCATCCAGGATTTGAACACTGGTCACCAATTCCATTACCTACTACAACAACTCTTACACTAAGTATGTCTTATCATAATTCATCAAATATCTCTTCCTTCCAATGTGTACTTAGACTTTTGTCACAACCAGGTGTCAAGTCACTAAGAAGGAATTCATTTCATCAATCAGCTTAAAAAAGACTTTAAATTTAGGTTAATTCTACAAGCCTTTATCATCTTATGCAACTTTTATATCTAAGTTGAATTAGTTATTTAATCAGGATGTTTGAGCTGTAATTTATGTTGTAAAGACGGCTATCAAGTTTTAAAGATTTGGCAGTCATCATTTTATATATGATGATAATGACTGCCACATCTTGAAAGATTATAGTCATGTATGTGTTATATACATACACATGCACACACACACAGTATCATGCAAAAATAAGTACACTTCAGCCAATGAAAAAAAATCAATTTTCTTCAAAATAAAAGAAATCTGGATTTTATCATTTTTTGTGGAACATGATGCAAAACAAATGTTATTAGGTATTATTCATTATGAATCTCTACAGCACTGAAAAATCTCTCACAAAAAAACAAAACAAAACAAAAAAAAAACAAAAAAAACAGCACGAATATAATATAAGTGGTATACTTATATTTAAATTGTTACATATTCATATTTTTGATTACAGAGGTTCAAGGTGGAGGATTTTGGTAATAAATAAAACTTAATAATATCCTTTTTGTTTGATACATAAGAAATAAAATAAAATATCCTTTTTGTTTGATACATAAGAAATAAAATCCAGCTATTTTTCATATTGAAGGAAATTAATATTTCATAAAAAATTATCAGGGATTTAATTATTTAAAGGTGATAGTTACTCTCCCATTATGATGATGAATGATTTGGTTTCTTTGTTTAATGGCAAATCAATTTTTGTGGGTAAATGGATCCCTTGCAGAACAGAAGGGGCACTATTTAATCCTTAGCTGAAGGTGGACAAGGGAGTTCATACCTTTCCCAAGAGTATTAGTCTGAAAGTCAATGTAATATTATGAGTGGAGTTCAAACTCACTTGATGTTGCAGTTCAGCATGTAAGGTTAGAGAGTCACATATGGCCCTTAAATGTATTACAGGAAACACTGAGAACTAAATGTAGTTCTCAAAAAAAAAAAGTGTGTGTTTTGGGAGGTTAAACTATTTAAGTACACATTCTTTTTACTTGTTCTATTCTCTTTAAAATCTTAATTTTATTTTCCTTTTTAGAAGTCATTATTATTAGAATTCAAAATATTGATATGTGATAAAATTGTAGGGAACTTAATTAAATTAAATTTATTTCCTTAAACTTTTCTTATAAAAGACCTAATTCATGAAAAACATTCTTTTATTAATGAATAAATACTAAAAATGTTATCAAAATTCGATAATTAGCACATTTTTGGTGGATTTTCCAAATTTGAGTCTTTAGTCAAAAGTTTTTTCATGCAAATTATCAACCACACTGTTTTAAACAGTGTAAACAAAATTCCAAACTTATATCTTCAATTCCGTAGAATGGACACATTTTTTTCTATTAGTATTTTCGCGTTTTCCTCTTCCTAATGACACAAAGTTTAAGGTTAAAATTATATTTTATAAGAGTTTTTTCTGATTTTCTCCAAAATACTAATTTTTTATCAGAAGTAGATATAGAAGAACCTAGAATGGTGAAGTAGAATATATTTATGTGGTTAAATATCAAAATTCAACATGTTTATGTGGATAAATGCTGCATGTTAGTACCTTTCATAGCCCACAGATTGGAATTTATCCAAGACTAAGCCAGCTTTGAGTAGTTTCAGAGACTATTAAAAAAATAGTAGAAGACTAAAACTTCCTATGTAACATTTTTCAGAGCAACTTTTATAATATATAATTTTTTAATAAAGAAAATTTCCAGAGTTTTTGTTTTATGAAAAAAAAAAAACAAAAAAAAAGGAAAAAAAGGGCATAGCAAACTACGGAACACACCTAAGATATATTGACTGAAATGGAATTTTATAAAAGAAGTAATTTGATTCATGTAGATATATTTTTGTTTTTAATTATATGCATGTTGAATATATATCAAAACAAAGAATGATATATATAGATGTGCTTATATATACATATATACACCCTAACACATACATACATACATTAATCATATTTACATAAGTGTATGTATAATATATACACAGTTTAAAAGCATAAATATAATAGACATACGAGGTGCATTCAATAAGTTTCCAGACTTTTTTGTACAGGCATTTAAAATTGGCATAGACTCTTGAAAGTTCAGTATGTTATTGCTATACATCTCATGAGATGACTGACCAATTTTTATGATTTCAGGTTTGAATGAACAGCTACAGCAGCAATTGGAATACACCCTACTAAAGCCTGATTGTCACTGCTAGTGAATTTCAAAAATGCAATCTGGACGTAAGGACACTTTAGAAGAATGATATGCAATAAAATTCTGTTTTAAACTTGAAAAAAATGCCACAGAAACGTATGGAATGCTTCAGACTGCTTTTGGACTATCTTGCATGAATCGAGCATTAGTTTTTGAGTGGCATAAGAGATTCAAGGAAGGCTGTGAGGGATGATGAGAAGTGTGGGAGGAGTAAGGAAGTCAATAGACCAGAGCTGATTGGCCAAACGGTTAGGGTTAGGGTTACTATGTTGAGGTTTTAAGGGAATTCAGGAAGAGATTCCATCGGAAGAGGCGAGCACTCTTCAAATCGGGTCAGTGGCATTTCCACCAGGACAATGCACCAGTCCACAATTCCATCCTTGTCACAGACTATTTGACCAAGATGGGCATCAAGACAGTTCCTCAGTTTCCCTATAGTCCAGACCTTGCTCCCTGTGACTTTTGCTTATTCCCTAAGCTCAGAGGCTGTCATTATGAGACAACTGAGGAGATGAAAGAGGATGTGATGATAATCATTAACATGTTCACAACCAAACAGGCAAAATTACCACACTAGACGGCGCCTCCCTGAAACTAGTAGATCATATGGAAATCAGACCTGACTGATAAAATGAAATGCAGTTTCTTCCAGGCAGCGGTTGTATCGATACTGCTATATGGATGCACTACATGGACGCTAACTAAATGGCTGGAGAAGAAACTAGACGGCAATTACACAAGAATGTTGAGATCAATATTGAACAAGTCCTGGTGACAACACCCCACAAGACACCAACTATACGGCCACTTGCCTCCCATAACGAAAACTATACAAGTTAGACAAACCAGACATGCAGGACACTGCTGGAGAAGCAAGGACGAGCTCATAAATGATGTACTCCTATGGACCCCCACATATGGCCAAGCAAAAGCAGGACGACCAGCTCGAACTTACACACAGCAGCTATGTGAGGACTCAGGATGTGACCCTGAAGACCTGCCAGAGGTGATGAATAATAGAGAGAAGTGGCGAAAGAGGGTCAGGGATATCCGTGCTGGTGGCATGACATGATGAATGATGATGATGACAATAAGTGCATTGCAGCCGGAGAAGATTACTTCGAAGGGGACTAGAGTTTCATGCGTGTACTATCAATAAAAGTGCCCATACGAAAAAAGTATGGAAACTTATTTAATGATCCCTGTATATTCTCTTAAAAAAAAACAATATAGAAGTCAAATGACTCACCTTCTAACATGGCTGCCTTCTTGAATCTTCTTGGTAAAAGCAAGCCAGCTATGCTTACCTCATTTTATAGGAGAGCGCCTAATGCAGCAGGTGGGTTGTTCTGTGGTGCCAGGATGACCTGCCCAACACATTTGCATGAGTGGTACCTATTCACCCATATATTCATCCAGTAAATGGCAATGGGAATCATTTTCTAATTGTGGCAATTGAGTGAAGACGTTAGATAATCGCAAAAGCTAGACTCCTGCATTCAATAATTCTGTGCTTTTGAAGTAAGTCTTTATTGAAGCTTTTTTGTTACATATTGGTATTGTTATAGTGCCCCCCTCAAACTGTTTTTGTTTTTTTCTTGCCAACGTGTGGTAAATAATCAACTACTATTTTAATACCATCCAACTCTGTTTTTACAAGTCATTCAGCTTCGTCTTTTAATATCATTTTAGCCCCTCTTCCTAGTTGCTTCAAGCAACTATGGAAGAGTCACTCTCACCAAAGGACCTCTTCTCATCTGACAGGGAACCCCTCCCTCTAGACAAATCGGCTGGAGCCAGTACACGATGGCCAGCCCTAGAAACATCCATTATCCAACCGGGACAAAAACCCAAGAGCCAGAAATAATACCTAGCTCCTGGTCTATCAAGAAAAAAATCGCCTCAAGAACATGAAAGGGACAGGGTGGACAAATACGTCCCATATTTTAAAGATAATGAGATCCTGCCAATTTCTGAGATAACAGAGGCAGTGGAACCCAAAACCCTGTCCTTTGTTGTGACAAAAAAAAAGAGGCCTTCGAAGAGGTTTTAAGATCTGCAGGCATCCCATGTCGGTATTTCTGTCGGTGAAGCTTTGCCACATAGGATGTCTTGCTTCCTTCAGAAGACCTCACAAAAAAGCTGGCAGTAGGCAACATCTCCACAAAACACTATAAGCTCCAGCCGGAATACCGGGGCCAGAGGCACATTAGGGTCACCGCGTGCGGTGTCCCGATTCAGTTAAATGGGGACGTCCTTGCCACATACCTAAGTAAATATGGAGAAGTAGATGATGTCACACTTGCGAGGTCGTCCGCCGGGATGGCACACGGTGACTACATCATCAATATGTGCCTCAACCGGGAGGGCTTCCAGGCCATACCACTCATCATCAAATTCAAAGATCAAAATATGATGGTGATAGTCGAGGGCAGGAGGCCCCTCTGCTGGTCATTCAAGCAGCTGGGGCACTTCTCCAGATCCTACCCTCAAACAACCAAAATGCCAACAGCAATAGCAACCACAGCAACAACAGCAATTCTAACAACAACAACAACAACCACAACAGCTACAGCAACAATAACAACAGAACCTGGTAAAAAACCAGAACCTGGGGATCACCCCAACAAAGAAGAGGGGTGGACCCAGGTAGTCTGAAAGGGGAAGAAACCCCAATCCCCCCAAAACAAAACATCAATAGTAGAAGCAGCAGTAACAACAACCACAGATACAACAGCAACAGTTAGACCAATTACTACAATAGAAATAACAACAGAAAATAAACAAACAATATCACCACCAGACAAAAACAAAAAGAAAAAAGGAGGAAAAAAACATCAGACACCGGAAGAGCAGCTAGAGTCAATGGAAACCTCCATGAGTCTAAAAAGAAGGAGAGATAGCAGGGATGGCCCCCACTTAAAAGAAAGAGAAAAAAAATTCTGCAAAGATATTCAATTCCAAACCCAGTCACAATCACAATCCCAACCCCAGACTCAACCTCTGACACCAGCTAAACAGCCTTCATCGCCTTCCAAAAACATTCCTTCCCCCCAAAAAGTTAAAAACCAAGTACCATCCCCAACAAAACAAACTTCACCCCCACCAAATCAATCATCTGAACCTCACTTCTCCCTTACATTACCCTCCCTTTCCTCCCTCTCACCTCCTAGGCTATTCTACGGGGTCTGAGGAACTCCCAGCAGACTCTCAACTCTGTAGATCATTAAAACCCCTCAGAGACCTAAAGACTATAGACAAAAAAAGTATAGAAAATCCATACTTATTCAAGGGTGCACCTATGGTGACACCTTTGTTTGCTTGTGGGACAACTGCACAGGGAAGCTGTGGCGCTTCCTTGCAGAAGCCACTCAAGCAGACTTGAGGCTGGCAGAGTTAGAGCACCCATCACTTAAAAAAATGTTGAATAATTGTGTAGGCAGGGTCCTGATTTATGTTCACCCCTCCTTCTACAGGTCCCTTAAGTTGCGGTACCCCTTGGATGTCAGGGGAATCTCCAGGGACAGCTGAGTTACTACTGAACTCGGTACTGGCTCCCTACGACAAGCCATTGGCATTCTCACCCCCGAGGATTTCCGGCCCATGGTCAGCAATGAGTTAAGTAAGTGGGTCTGATGTCTCTAAACCTTGCCACATTGAATGTAAGGGGAATGAGGGATCCAAGCAAGTGTGCATGCTTGCTTGCTGAACTCAAGAACCTCAGAGTAAATGTCGCTGCCATGAAAGAGACCCACTTCATTTGCACTGCGGACTCTTGTGTGCTGGAGAACGATTTTAACGTTTTCTCAGCATACGGCAGCTGCAGTTGCACTGGGGTCTCCTTGCAAGTTGGACACAGCCTTGATGCTGATGTGACATTGTTTTTGCAGGTGACGGGGGCCAGTTGGTTGTGGCCGATGTTGCCGTTAAAAGTTTCAAGTTCCGACTGGTTGTGGTTTATGTGCCCAATATCGCTGCGGAAAGGGTTTCCTTTGTTCATTGGTTGGTGCTGTTCCTGGACAATATGAAGCGGCTAGTCTTAATGGGTGATTGGAGTGCGATCCTTGATCCCAAGATAGATAAGGTTGGGTGGGGAGCTAGTAGGTGGGGAAGGTGTGAAAGCAGCCTTGTCGGCCTTATGACTCGTCATGACTTGGTCGACAGGGCGGGAGATGTGGACATGGCTAGAGAGCTCTCCCCCTGGCAAAGTAGGTTCCTACTTGGACAGAGTGTTAGTGAGAAGAGCTGATAGCGATTTCATTAGTTATCCCATGTTCCACTTGATAGCGTGGACTGACCATAAACTTGTCAGGGTCAGTCTGCGGTTAGCTAATAGGCCTAGTCTGACCACCTACTGGAAGTTCAATACCTCCTTACTGGAGATACAGGACTTCTGGAACCAGCTAGAATCCCTAATTAAACGGGCGTAGGTGGGAGTGGTTACTGGGAATAGGTGATGGGTTTCTCTTAAACATAGGATTAGAGATTTCGCCACCAAGTACGGTCGACAGCTCAATTTAGATAGGAACAAAGAGGCAAAATCTATAGAGGACAGACTTTCCCAGGCAGTGGAGCTAACTAGGAGAGCTAACTAGGAGAGACCTTGAGCGTAAGACTAGCGAGTGCTACAAGGGATTCGTAGTTAGATCTAGGTTAAAAAGAGTTCTCAACTAAGCTGTGAAATTGAACGTGACTGCGTGTGAGGAAGAAGGGCGAAGGTTTCCCGATTGGTATATTGATTCTGTCAAGTACCTGGATGGGTGCGTGCTGTGATCGAATCATGAGATACATGATGCCTTTTGGGCGCACTTTCATGATCATTTTGCCCGCTGTCCTGATCTCCCGCTTCAGGAGTTTCGCAGCTATCTTGCGGACTTCCCCTGCCTCGGCAACTGAAGCGACTAGTTACGAGGGTTTGATTACTGAATGCGAAGTCTGTGATGCATTGAAGCAGGTCGGCCTCAACAAGTCGCCAGGACTAGATGGTTTACCCTATGAAGTGTACTTGAGGCTACTGCACATATTTTTGCCTATTCTAACGGATATGTTCAGATTGGTTCACCCAGGGAGCTATCCCTGGTAGCGTTACCAAGGGCATGATCACATTGCTGAAGAAAGGTGGCAGGCATGTTTGGGAGAGTTTAGATGATTACAGGCCCATAACTCTGCTTAACACAGAGTTAAAGATTTTGGCCCGGGTCTTAGCAAATCATTTACAGCTTGTCATCAGCGAACTGATCAGCCCCGAGCAAACCTTTGCTGTGAAGGGAAGATCGATCCAAGACAATCTGCACTGGAGTGACGTACCCATCCGCATCCTCGGGGTGTGGTTTGGGCCCAACCTCCAACTGGAGCGAAATTGGTTGGAAGTACAAGCTAAGGTGAATCAGGTGGGAACCTGGCTTTCAAGGAGGTTGTCCTTAAAGGGCAGGGTGGAGGCGTGAACTATGTATGTCTTCCCCTTGATCCTTTACCAATTGGCTGTTGTTCCTCTGCCTAAGGCACGTTGGCTGGCACTTCAACAATCCCTCTCCAGATTGCTCTTGGGAGGTGCAAGGCCGATGGTCCGTAGACAGGTCTGCATCCAATGTACGCACAACAGGGGTCTGGGTATGCCTGATCTGGAGAGCCACTGGCTTGCTGAAAGACTTGCATACTTGGGCCAATCTTTGATGGGGGACGCAGTGTGGAGACAAAAGGTGAGTCGGACTTTCCCTTGCCTCAAGTCAGACCCAAAGGCTGAAGGTCGACGTAAGTCGATGGGCGAAACACTGTTTGTTCGTAAGTGCCAAGCGGCCCTTCGTAACCTTCCTGGGTCCAGTGACCTTTCACGGCCTCGGAAAGAGCTACATTGGGAGCTAGTGGTGGGTTCCGCTTCAGATCCTCTTAGCGAGCAGTGCGGTGCGGTGCGCCGCAGCTGGACAGCGGAGGAGATCCGCTCCCACTGGAATTGGGCGCAAGGATCAAGCTTCTTGAACAACTCCAAGTTCTCACTTGCCTGGCAACTTGCACGGAATGCGTTACCCTTTCCAATTTGTATCAGGTCAATGGTCCTACTAAGAGTATTTAATATATATAAACCCACAGGATCTGCTATTTGAGCTGAATCATATCCACCCATAGGAATATCAAAATTATCTAAGCCTGTTTTTATCTTAGTAGAATCATTATTTGCAAGTACAGTTTTTCTCCATGCTAAGATTATTTGGTATTGTTCATCTGTTATTTCTACATAGTTTTTCACATAGTAAATACTATCAATTAAAACTTCTTTAGAGATAGAAGGATAAAAATCAATCATGTCAAATTGAATAAAAGTGGCCTTGCTCTTATTTTTAATATTTTTTAACCATACAATTGTATCAGTTGAATTCTTCCAAAGATTGTTATTGGTAGTTTTTTGCATATTAAGAACAATATTTTGAATAATATTTTTTGAAATAATCCCTAACTCAGTTTTAGAGGGATTAGTTAGCCTAGATTGTAATTTATTTTCAAAATTTGATTTAAATAGGATGTAAGCAACTTTCATGTTAAATTTCCCTTACCTATCTTCAATATATAATTTATTTATTTATTTATCTTTTAATATAAATGTTTGAATGTTTAGACATGTATTTTTGTAGCAGTAATTTTTTCCTCTGTTAAATTTGAAGCATGATGAAACTGGATGTTTCTTTACATGCCAAAATAATGTTGATACTTATTGTTACTTGAATTGGAAGGGTTACTTTTATATAGGAGAAATAATTCTTTTTTTTTAAAGTCTGGTTGTAAATGTGAAAGAGTTATTTTAATCCATTTTCTTGTTCGATCTGAAGAAGAACAGTTAGCATTGATTTATATCGATGCTTTTTAACAGGATGGAAATAAATTTATTATCCTAATGTGACCAATTGTTGTTTTTTTTTTAAGAGAAAATAATTTGCTCAGTGGATTTTATTTACATTGAGCTTTTGACCGGGATTACTTAAATTTAATATTCTATTTTTGAATATTTTATTGGTCCTGCTTGGAATTGTTACCAACTAGATTTACTGGATTAAATACTGTCTTTTATATATATATATATATATATATATATATATATATATATATATATATATATATAAGTTTGCTTTGCTATAAAAAAAAAAGAAATACCAAAATGTATTTGTTTAAATCTATTCCTATCCGTTCTGTTTCTTTCCATGTAAAGAATAAGTTCCTGTACATAAGTTTAAATTTTAAACAACTTTTATGAAAAAAATTTCTAAAATAAAAATAAATTGAAAAGTGTAAATGACTAAATTTGTAATTAATGATTTGAATGAGTTTATATCTTTTTTAAATATCTTCATTGAAAATTTATTTTATCAATGAAGAGAATGCTACAACTACAACTACTACAATTATACAACTATAACAGAAAACATTTCTATGTGAGTAACATTTGCACACACAAAGGGAGACAATTAATATAGAACTACTGCCACCAGAAAGCAGAAGACAACTGTTGCAATGCATGATATAGAACAGTTTCACACAAATAAAATAAGGGTAAATCTTTTCATACAAATCCTTTTTTCTCTATTTGGGTTAATTCTTAAAAGGATTAAAGAATCATATAAGCCGAAAGATAATCTGATAATTTTTACTCTTTAACAAGTTATAATGGTTTAGAGATAGTTCCACTTAATAACAGTGAAAAGCTATCAATAATTTAAACTAACTATTTTATACCTATTTGATTAGTTTAGAAACCAAAACATTAATGTTTTTATCAATTTTGTAATTAATCAGCTATGAAAATTATCAAAGAAATATATGATAAAATGTTACAGATATTTTAAAAACATATATACTTAATGAGTAAGTGTTATAGATTTATCTTTTGAAAAACTTATACCCATTGACTAAATGATATAGATTCATCTTTTTAAAAATATATATTCAGTAAGTTGGTGTCATAGATCAATAATTAATGAAACTGCCTATTCTTCATATCAAGATTTTCATTTTATAATTGGACAAAAATAGTTGCTAAAAAATCTGAAAATTTCTCTAGAATTAATAGATTTATTTCTTTTTTATTACTTTTAAAATTTCTTTTTTTAGTCTTTTTTTCTTTTTCTTAATTTACTCAAGACAACTATCTACATGAGCTTTAATCTCACTGAGTGCTTTTCCTTTATTTCAAATTCATATTACATTTGATTGATGACTAAAGTCATTTACAATTAAAAAAGAAAAGTGAAAGTAGCTAAAATCAAAATGAAAGAAAATTAAAGACAAAATTAAAATATTATTTGTTCAGTTATTCTAAATCAGATCAAGATAATCTACATGAATTTGAATCTCATGAAGTGATTTTTCTTTATTTCCTATCTGCACTGTCACACAATACTGAAGATTGATAATCCAAGTCAGCTGTATAGCTCTGTCAGTGGAACTTAGAATATGCAGGGGTAAGACCAACAAAAAATAACAGGTAATGCTCTGGGTATGATACTAAACTGCACCTGATGGTGAAGCTAGAGAGATGGAGTGAGTAGAGTACACTTTTATTGCTATTACTCCCAGATCCACTCTAACCTGGAGTGGTTGTACTTGTTAGAGTCCCACCTATGGATCAAATGAATCTATTTTAGAGTTATTCATCTTTGATAAGACAGTACTCAAAAAAATTAAAAATTAAGAAACAACTACACATAAAATGTAAGTAAGAACATATACTGAGCATGATTCCCTAACCTCTCAATATAAAATAAACCTAGATGGGTTGGCATGCTGTAAAAACAATTAATCAAGTCAATTACAATAAGAAAAAATGAAAGCAGCGAAAATTTAGTAAGAAAGTTTTGGTTTTGGTTTTTGTTTTTGTTTTGGTTTTGGTTTCTGTTTCTTTGTTTGATGGCATCTCAACCTTTATAGGTTATTTAATGCCAAAGACATTCTTCCAGAAGAATAGAAGTGGTACTATTTAACCAATAGCTGGGAGGAAAGTAAACGTAATAGCACGACTGGTGTTCAAACTTGTTTACTACGATTCTGCAATCCATTGCTTTAACCATAACACCACGATGACACCCCTCTTTAGTAGGGAAAGAAAATACTAGTCAACATATACATTTTATAAGTTATTATCTTAAAGCAAATTAAAATTTAAAATTCAAATTTTAAAAAAATTTTGTTGATTTTTTTTGTTTTTTGAAGACTTAAAGAAAGATGTAAACAATGTGTCAAGTGTGTTGAACTACAAGATGAAAATGTGGACTCTTCTTTTAAGTAAGAACTTTTTTTGCATCCTCTCTGACAAAACAGAAAAGTCAATTAATTTTATAGATGAAAGAAGGTCAAGAATAAATATTTTTAGCTACACTATTAAAATTACTGAACTCAACTGAACATGTTTTTCCTGAAATTAATTTATTCCATTCTACTTCATCGGAAGAAAAGCCATCAGGGAGTAATTTCTGTTATCATTAATGAGATGAATGAGATGAGCAAATCTATAGATGATTTAATTAGTATTAATTAATCATATGGATTTATTTGATGAGACTATTGCAGTCATTATCTATTCTATAAAATGCTTTTCATACAATATTTGTCTCAAAATCTTACCTTTGAGGAGTAATTGGAATGTTAGGAAAGAAATTAAAGAGAATCAGGATAGATTAGTATATATATATATATATATATATATATATATATATATATATATTCTTTAAGAAAAAACAACGAAACCAATCACAAAGGATTATAAATTTATTTCCATCCTGTTACACATTTTTGAAATTTTCAAAAACACGAAAAAAAATTAACAGGACTTCATCAGATCAATTTTTTTTTTTTTTTTTTTTTTTTTTTTTATCTAATTGATCTGATGAAGTCCTGTTAATTTTTTTTCGTGTTTTTGAAAATTTCAAAAATGCGTAACAGGATGGAAATAAATTTATAATCCTTTGTGATTGGTTTTCGTTGTTTTTTCTTAAAGAAATTATTGCTCTGTATAATTGGTACATTGAGCTCTTTACCAGGAAGATTTAGATATTCATTCACGAATAATTTCTTGTCCTGATAGAATTACTCCTAACTCCGGTTTAACTGGACTAAGTATTCTATATATATATATATATATATATATATATATATATATATATATATATATATATATATATATATGAGGATCATTGAATAAGTTTCCAGACTTTTTTCGTATTGGCACTTTTATTGATAGTACACACATGAAACTCTAGTCCCCTTCGAAGTAATCTCCTCTGGCTGCAATGCACTTGTTGTACCATTCCAACAACTTCTGGAAGGCCCCATGGAAGTCCTCTTGTGTGAATGTATTCCAATTCCTGCTGTAGCAGTATATTTGAATGTGAAATCATAAAAATTGGTCAGTCATCTCATATGATGTATAGCAATAACATACTGAACTTTCAAGACTCTACAACAATTTTAAATGCCTGTACAAAAAAAGTCTTGAAACTTATTGAATGCACCGTATATATATATATATATATATATATATATATATATATATATATATATATATATACACACACACACATCATTTATTGCAAATTTAGTCATTTACACTATTCAATTATTTTTATTTTCAGAAATTTTTTTCATAAAAGTGGTTTAAAATTCAACCTTATGTATAGGAACTTATTCTTTACATGGAAAGAAACAGAATGGATAGGAATAGATTTAAACAAATACATTTTGGTATTTCTTTTTTTTTATAGCAAAGCAAACTATATATATATATATATATATATATATATATACACACACACACATATATATATAAATATATTTCATTTGATTTAAAAAAATAACTTATAAAATGTATACATTGACTCGTATTTTCTTTCCTACTGAAGTGGGGAGTATCCTCATTGTGTAAGTGATTGATAGCAGAATCATAGTAAATGAGTTTGAACTCTAGTCATGCTATTGCATTCACTTTCAGTCAAATACCCTTGGGAAAGATATGAACCCATTTATCCACCCATATATATATATATATATATATATATATATATATATATATATATATATATATAACACTAGTTGAAGTACCCATCTATGCTGCTGTGTGAGATGGCAAGATTTAGATCAAAGCTAGTTATTTTACATAATTATATTTTGTAATTTTACACCTGCTCTGTGATAATAGCATCAGGTTAGGTTATTTTGTTTAGTGGTATATCAACCCTTGTATGTTATTTAATGCCAAATCTTGTTTTTGTATATACGATTTGTAAGCAAAGAGTTTGTCAGAAGATATTTTGGTTTTTAGGTTTAGTGGTGTTTTATGGTAAATCAACCCTTGTGGGTTATTTATTGCCAGATTCTGTTCATATATATATGATTTGTAAGCAAATACTTTGTGGGTAACTTTATTTTTAAGTAAGTTGATTTGTTTGCACAGAGTTAAAAGTTGGTTGGTTGGTTGGATTTTATGATCTATCAACTCTAGTAGGGCTATCTTATGCTAAATCCTGATATATATATATATATATATATATATATATATATATATATATATATATATATACACACACATATATATATATTGAATATATGATTTGTATATATATATATATATATATATATATATATATATATATATATATATATATATATTAATATATGATTTGTGTAACAAATAGTTTATTGGTAACATTTTAAACAAACCAGAACTCATTTGTTGGCTCACAAATGGTTTCAAGTATTGCTATTAAGCACTAACAATTTGATTTAATATCAATCATTTTTTATACTCACTTAAAGGGTTTCCAGAATTGCTATCTAACACTGATAATTTTATTCAACATAACCCATTTGTTAGATAGTTTCAAGTATTGCTATGTGACACCAACAATTCAATAAAACATTACTCATTTGTTTGTATACAGCATAGGTGGGACCCGAACAAGTACTACCACTCTGGGTCAGAGTGGACCTTGGAATAATGGCAATGATGGGGTATTCCACATTCCCCAAAGCTCTAGGACTTGAGCCTCCCCATCAGATGGTTTACTGTCATATCCAGGACACTTGTTTGGAGGTGGGGTTCTTACTTCTCTGAAAGGGGCATTCAGTGCATTCTGCTGTCCCAGTCAACTGGGCTGACAGTGAAAGGGTTTTTAAGTATTGCAAGCTAATACTAATAATTCTATTTTATATCACTCATTAGTTCGCACACAGTTTAAATGATTTCAAGCATTGCTATCCCAGCTATGGGTAAATAGTAGGACAGACTAGGTTCTTCAGCCTTGGTGAGGAAACTAGTCTAGGAGAAGGAAAACTCTGAATTCAAACCTGTTAAACTCTGCTTAAAAATTGACTTTGTGTCATATCCTGCCCGAGCGGAGGGGTTGGGTAAATAGGATCCCAGCCAATGCCTTCTACCACCTTTAAGATAAAATAATATTGGGTACTTGTTTGCCACAAAAACAATTTCAAAGAATACAGTCAAGACAATCATATATGTGCTATGACTTGATATGACTAATCAACTGATTGGTTCGCCCAGTCGGCTGGGGCTTTAGAATACACCGACTGCTTCTCTGCAGATAGGTACAACTCCCCCGAGTGTCCTGGATATTACACTAAACAATCTGATAGTGAGGTTCCAGTAATACTGGAGCTTTGGAGAATGTGGAGAACCCCTTCACTGCCATCACTCCCAGGTCCACACTGGCGCGGACTGGTAGCACCTGATAGGGTCCTATCTATGGGTCAAATAGAACTAAACTGTGTACTTATGCAAAACTGAATTGTTTGAAATAGAACTGATTATTTGTTGAAAATGGATTTGGCATTAAATAACCTACAAAGGTTGATATGCCATAAAACCTAAACAACCAACCAATTGATTGGATCAGGCCCCTCCAACTGCCTATCTAGCTCAGTCAAAGCCCAAGGGGAGTGTTGCATTTGCTTTACCACTTCAGTTGCCAGGTCAAGGACTGCTCAGGCACTAGGATGCTGTCCTCAAGCATTATAGGTCACCACTCAGGACCAAGAGGTAGCATTGTTGTGTGGGGAATCTTACCCCTTTGTAGAGGTGCAGTCAGTATATTCTACAGCCCAGCCAACAGAGCATCATATTGCATCAACTACTTTTTTATTTGTATTTCTTAATATATATAGTACACACACACATACACACACATACACACATACACACACACACACACACACACACACGTGCAGGGTGTTTAAAAAAATGCTATCATTTCTATGGAAGTTCGTTCATGTATTTACAAAGCCCTCCACACAAGGGGGATGAAAGAAAAGGTCCATTTTTTAAACAGTTTTATAGGTTTGAATACAGAGTTTTCCTTCTCCAAGACCAATTGCCAGACAATGGTTAACAACCCAGTCTGCTCTATTATTTACCCATAGCTGAAAAGAGAATAGTTGGTTGCATACCTTTCTCAAGAACATTTTGTGAAATGCAAATAGCCTCATCCAGGATTTGAATCCTTGTCATGGGTTCATTTTCTACAACATTACACTATTAGTGCCTCTTCACTTCCTTAATGATATTAAAGTTTCCCCCAATTTACTATCTCTGTTGACATATTTTTATAAGCAATTGTAGGGTTTCAAGTAAGTATTCCTATTTAATCATAATAATTTGTTTGCACACATTTAAAAGATTTCAACCACTCCTATCTGATACTAAATTTGAAAACAGATCTATCTGACCCATACATAGAATCCAAACAAGTATTCACACTCTAGAGTCAGAATAAACTTCAGAATAGTAGGAATGAGAAGGTGACTTCATATCCCTCAGAGCTCCAAAATAGGAGCCTCATCACAGGATGCAGTTTAGTGTCATAACAGGACACATATTAAAATGAGTAAGTCTGAAAAGTATATCAAGTGGAAAAAAAAGGTGCAGCAGAAGTAGCTCCTACATTTTAAACTGTTACCTATGAGGAGCAAGTGAATTTAGACAAGTGACAATGATAGCTCCATCTATTTAGTGTCTCACAACATTTTTTCGGTTATGATTACTGACCAGTTTACACTGAGCATTTACTCTTGAAATGGTTTTTAAGATTGGTGAATCTATAATGGCTATACATCAAGCTTTTTGTACTCATTTCATGTTATGTCTGAATGATACAGTTCAATATAGAATTTTCAAACCCA
Organism: Sepioteuthis lessoniana; assembly: GCA_963585895.1. Taxonomy (NCBI): domain Eukaryota; kingdom Metazoa; phylum Mollusca; class Cephalopoda; order Myopsida; family Loliginidae; genus Sepioteuthis; species Sepioteuthis lessoniana. The sequence continues at coordinate 65,589,964 of OY757908.1, forward strand.
AGGAGTATCAATTTTCTAGTTAGAAAGAGCTACTATTAGCCCTTGCCAAAGTTTACTTGCACTATACTGGTAACAGTTTAAAATGTGGGTAGTCTTTCTGTCACACTCTAAATTGGGCTACTTTCATTATTGTTATGGTACCTAACTTACAGACTACAATGAACTCTTCCTATTATTATGAATACCGAGAGAATATTCATCTTGGTGTTGAGTTAACTCCAGCCTAACACTTTGGCAGTCAGACTGATGTTCAACACTCTTTTACCTATGCTGTATTTATACTTTCGTTCAATATACTTGTTTCACGTAATCCCAAGTTCATGTCTTTCTCCCAGACCTTTTACTGGTCCACAACAATTATAAAGTTATCACTTCTAGTTTACTAGATTTTTCATCAGTTCATGTCTGGCATCCTTGTTCTACATAAAATTTGCATTCCTTGTTGAAATCCCTGAACAGTTAATACTTGCACTTTATATGTTTATTACTGTTTAAATATATATGTATTAACTACAGATAGAATATGTTGTAAAACTAAGTGCCATATTTTCATAATATGACATGATTTTTAGTGACTTTTTTTCAAATTTTTGCAATTTGAACTTGGTTCCACTATCATACAGAGGAAATACAAACAAATATCCAAAGAGATCTAAGTTACACTGCTGTGATATGTTGCTACATAATTCTTAACTAAAGAGAGAAAAGTAAAGGAAGAATTATTTAAGTATATGTATAAACTTAGAAATATGCACACACACATATACAATGATATTTATTGATATATATTTTTCTCTCCCAATATACGAGGGGCATATGATAAGTTTCCAGACATTTTTCGTATCGGCAATTTGATTGATAGTACACACATAAAACTCTAGTCCCCTTCGAAGTAATCTCCTCCGGATGCAATGCACTTGTACCATTCTAACAACTTCTGGAAGGCCCCATGGAAGTCCTCTTGTGTGAATGTGTCAATGACCTTCATCACAGCCTCTTTCATCTCCTCAATTGTCTCATAATGACAGCCTCTGAGCTTAGGAAAAACCAAAAGTCACAGGGAGCAAGGTCTGGACTATAGGGAGGCTGAGGAACTGTCTTGATGCCCATCTTGCTCAAATAGTCTGTGACACGGATGAAGTTGTGGACTGGTGCATTGTCCTGGTGGAAACGCCACTGACCCAATTTGAAGAGTTCTGGTCTCTTCTCACGGAATCTCTTGCTGAACTCCCTTAAAATCTCAACATAGTAACCCTAACCCTAACCCTTTGGCCAATCAACTCTGGTCTATTGACTTCTTTACTCCTCCCACACCTCTCATCATCCCTCACAGACTCTGTGCCTTCCTTGAATCTCTTATGCCACTCAAAAACTGATGCTCAATTCATGCAAGATAGTCCAAAAGCAGTCTGAAGCATTCCATACGTTTCTGTGGCATTTTTTCCAAGTTTAAAAGAGAATTTTATTGCATATCATTCTTCTAAAGTGTCCTCATGTCCAGATTGCATGATTTTTTAAATTCACCAGCTGTGACAATCAGGCTTTAGTAGGGTGTATTCCAATTCCTGGTGTAGCTGTTCATTTGGACGTGAAATCATAAAAATTGGTCAGTCATCTCATAAGATGTATAGCAATAACTGAACTTTCAAGAGTCTACAACAATTTTAAATGCCTGTACAAAAAAGTCTGGAAACTTATTGAATGCACCACGTATATATGCACCACGTATGTGTGTATATATATATATATATATATATATATATATGTATATATATATGTATATATATATATATATATATATATATATATATATATATATATATGATCATTCCATAAATAAGGTGAATTTTGCCAAACAGTCATAGGTCTTTTTGTGTCCTGGAAGACTGTGAGCATGACCTTCATTACTGACCACTGCACACAGAACTTTTTTTTTCTGGAGAGTCAGTGTTTTTATAGATTAATATCAAAACAATGCAGAGTTTACATTTATGGGGAAAAGTTTTTACTCATTTAAAAAAAATTCCCCTATTAAGTGAATGACAGTTGTGTGAGTGTGTGTATGTGTGTGCATATATATTATATATATATATATATATATATATATATATATATATATATATATATTAAAGTGTGTGTGTATATATGTGTATATATATAAATATATATATATATATATACATATATATATATATATATATATAAAAGTGTATATATATATATATATATATATATATATATATATATATATATAAAAGTTAGATATATTCATATTTCACTAAATGAAATTATACCTATTGAAATTAACACTTGAAAATCTATAAGTTAATTTGCAGTAATTTCTTTCCACAAAAAAATGATATGACACTTCTCAATGAAATATAGAGTAAATTTGGAAATACATCAATTATTCATCTACTTCTGATTTGGTGAGAAAGAAAGTGGATTGGTATGCATACACTCCAGTATTTTTTTCTTTAATGAATATGTGATTAATTTTTTTCTGCTAGAAAGAAACAATCCCAAATATCTGTGTGCAAAAAAAAGGACACTTTTATCTATTTCTTTTTAATCTTGTTTCAGTTGAGTTAATTATTTATTAACATAAATCTTGAATGATAACATCGACCTAATTTATTTGATAATGTAAATAAAATTATCATAATTAAAAGGTATAAAATTTTTCAAATTAGATTTATTTTGAAAGTTATGTTTAAAATTCAATAATTATTAACACACTCACTAGCAAAAATTTAGTCTATATTTTAGACATTATGTGATATATTTTTGTTTGTTTTTTTCTGCCTCTTTGAGCACCTCTAATATATTTTTTGAACAAATTACCTAATCAGGTCAAAAACAACAATGATATGAAAATACTTAAGATTAAATTGGATTGATTTTGAACAATTGTAAGATATGAATTACAAAAAATTTTGTATGTATATTAATAGTGTATCAATTCTGTGTAAAGATTTTTAAAGGTTGATGCAAGAAAATAAAAAGAGAGATGCTCAAGGAGGCATAATTCCACTCACAAGATCATAACAATGCTATTAGCTTAACCCAGCATATTTTTTCAAGATATGTCAATGCTATGTACTTGCATTTAAAAATGCCTTATATACTTATTTATAAGTATGCACTAACATGCTCCAATATAGATGAAGTGCTACCTAAAAGCCTAAAGAATTTTGTCAAGGTAAAAAATTATTTACACCACACACTTAGTTTCCACCGACTTCCTCTAAGAATTCTTTTGTTTGCCTATTGGCTTGCAAGAGTACTGCCCACAAAAGATAAGGACAAAAATTTATGCTACTTACAAGGATTGTTGAAAAAATTCTAAGCCTCATACAGATTTGTCATACACCTCTCACTTTTGTAAGGGCCTCCTCACCTGCACAGAAATTAAGACAGAAATCTTTGTCAGTTTTTCTAGTTTTACAAGAAGTGGTAATGTTGATAACAAAAGTATTCAGCTACAGCTCTTCTTTCAGGGTAAAGCTTAGAATGTTTTGAATGACCCTTGTACACCATATAAGTTCAAATTCCTTGATCATTTTGATAGCATGTCATCTGATTCTTCTCTTAGAGTGATGGACCTATTGAGGCAAGAGACCCAGTCTGTCCTACTATTCACTCATGGAACGAGACAGAAGAGGTCGATTAATGCCATTTCTAAGAGCATTATATGCATATAGGTATGTGTGTTTGTGCATTATTCTACTCTACTGTGTATTAATTTATATGAGTTATTTCATTATTATGATTAAATGCTTATTTTTGTTTGACAGCTCGATCAAAAGTCCGACATTCAATAATTTGTCTTTGTGTTTACTTCATTGATCTTTTAAAAAATAAGAAATGCTTTAATTTCTAATTATGGCATGATATATTAAAAGCCTGTAATTAGAACAAAAATTGAATATTAGAAAAAAAAACAATTATTACAGTTCAAGCAATCCCAACTCAACTCTGCTCAAAACTCTTTATTTGTTTTCATTTTTTGAAATGTTTTGCAATTTTTTTAAACACATATCAGTTGATTAGTTCTCCAACTTTGATCAGAAAACACCTTGTATAAAATTTAAAAAAGAAAAAAAAGGAAAACAAATAAAAAGACCTAAAGTAAATGTTCTATATCATTATTTTTACATAAACTAATACATCCTGATAAAACATAAGAAAATATTCTCATATTCCTGAGAAACAAAAGTAGAAAAAAACTTTCTCCCCAATAAAGTTCCACTAGGTTCATCCTTGAATAGTTTTAAATCAACTTAGTTAAAGTTTCAACCATTACATCAGGAATATTTCCAAAATAAAAACTACATCAGCAAATATGTAGTACAATGATAACATATGTTATGTATGCATGTATGTATGTATAGATGTGACTATTACTTCAGCTCCTCCAACATTTAGTAATCAAGAGCATTGTATGTAAAATTTATGACATTGTCCACTATTCGAAATTTCATCAGATGGTAGTATCCAAGCTGACGCATGAAACTTCAAGTAAGGAAACTATTATAAAAAGAGACAAAATTTAGATTTTTTATGGGAAACTTGATATCACTCAGCTGGCAAGATTAAAGAATATGATTCAATTAGCAAACATAATATATATATATATATATATATATATATATATATTACTTACAAATGTATATAAATATATGCATAAAAAGAACCTGAAAAAGTTCTGAGAATAAAAGAATGAAATATCGCACCTTCTAAAGCTGTGTTAAGTGTTTGATTTATCCAACCTTCCATATATTTCTATCATATCTGCATAAACATGAGTAAATATATATATATATCTACAAATACATTATATATATATATATATATATATATATATATATATATATATATATATATATATATATATATATATATATATATATATATATATATATATATATATATATATATATATATATATATATATATATATATATATATATATATATATATATATATATATATATATATATATATATATATATATATACACATATACTAACACATGGAAGTGCCCGTGGTGTAATGGTTATTGTCACAGGAAATGGGCACGGCGACATGAGTTCAAATCCTGGACGAGACTGATTGCATTTCACATAGCACTAATACCCTTGGGAAAGGTATGAATCCAATTATTCTTCCTCCAGTTATGGGTAAATAGTAGGGCAGACTAGGTTCTTCAGGCTTGGTGAGGCAACTAGTCTAGGAGAAGGAAAAATTCTGAATTCAAACCTGTTAAACTCCACTTAAAAAATTGACTTTGTGTCATATCCTGCCCGAGCGGAGGGGTTGGTAAATATGATACACATATACTAACACATATACACATATATTTTAAATATATATTTATATATATATATATATGGAAGTACATCATCATCATCATATCGTGCTGGCAGCACGGATATCCCTGACCCTCTTTCTCCACTCTTCCCTATCGTTCATCGCCCTAGGCAGGTCTTCAGGACAACAACCTGTATCCTCACATAGCTGCTGAATGTACGTTCGTGCTGGTCGTCCTGCTTTTGCGCGGCCGTGTGTGGGGATCCATAAGAGTACATCTCTTATGAGTTCATCTCTGCTTCTCCAGCAATGTCCTGCATGTCTGGTTCGCCTAACTTGAATAGTTTTCGTGATAGGGGGCAGGTGGCCGTACAGTTGGTGTCTTGTTGGGTGTTGCCGCCAGGACTTGTTGAGGATTGCACGCAGCATTCTTGTGTAATTGCCATCTAGTTTCTTCTCCAGCCGTTTTGTTAACGTCCATGTAGTGCATCCATATAGCAGTATCGATGTGACCGCTGCCTGGAAGAAACTGCGTTTCATTTTATCGGTTAGGTCTGACTTCCATATAGTCGATAGCCTATTGATAGCTGTCCATGCTTTCGTTAACCTCGTTTCGATGTCCTTTTCGGTTGATTCGACGCTGCTTCCTAGGTACGTGAATTTGTCTACTAGTTTAAGAGGGGTTCCTTCTAGAGTGGAGATGTCCCCCGTTTGGTTATAGCACATATATTCCGTTTTATGTGCATTAACATGGAGGCCTATGCTTGCTGCTGCTCGTTCCAAACTATGCAGAAGTGTTTCGGCTTGGTCAGGTGTATTTGCCAGTATCGCTATGTCATCGGCGTAGTCGGCGTCGGTAATTGTTGTTGCGGGGTATCTTCTGCTTCTTTTCTTCGTCAGTTCGAAGCCATTCTCTTTGATTTTGTCAATCGATGTTCTAAGTACGTAGTCTAGACAAATGATAAAGAGATACGGAGCCAGCGTGTCTCCTTGTAGTACTCCTGCTACTATGTCGAAGTATTCTGTGTCTCCATCTGGTGATCGTACTTTTACTTTAGTGTTTCTATAGAGAATCGTTATTGCCGCTACGGTTTCTTTAGGTATGCCGTACGCTAGTAGGATTTGTTCCATCTTTCCTCTGTGAATGGAGTCGAAAGCCTTGGTAAAGTCGACAAATATTAATGTCGCTTGTAGGTTCTTTGCCCGTACACCTTCAAGGATTCTGCGGATGGTTAATATTTGTGAGGTCGTAGATCTATTTCTTCGGAAGCCATTTTGGTTTTTTCTAAGTATGTTGTCGATTTTGGGTTCTATTCTGTTTCGTAGTAGGGCATTGTAGATTTTGGCAGCTATGGATGTAAGTGTTATGCCTCGGTAGTTTTTGGCTAATCCGAGGTCCCCCTTTTTAGGGAAGGGGAGTATGCATCCCTTCGTCCATCTATCTATCGGATTTTGATTGTATACTGCGTTGCAGTGTCGGAGCAGTATGTCGTCGAATTGTCTGGTCTTCCATACTTCCGGGGGAATTTCGTCCAGTCCTGCAGCTTTTCTATTTTTAATTTTTCTGAGAACCGAGTCGAGTTCTTCTTGTGTGAAAGTAATCCAAGAGAATAGAGAAAAACATCCATGGGTGCTCTATCAACACTTGTTAAACCATTTTAAAATCCTGATGAGGGTCCATTAAAACTAAGATATTTTAATGGCAACTTTCCTTTGTAATAAATTTATCACTTTTGGATTATACTGTCTTTCAATTTTCTCCATCCATACATACATACATACATACATACATATGTAAGAGGTTTATAGTTCTTACTAGTTCCCTTGGTGAGTTAATGAAGGATCAAATGTTGCATTCCTCCCGGGAGTTGAGCACTCTGGTGAAAGAATTAACGGCTATCACCTGTGTAATGCAAAGCTCTTCTAACAAACTGAGCACTCTGGTATCTAATATGTGTATAAATATATACATATATTAAAATATGTATGAATATATATGAAAATATATAAAAAAAAGTATATATATATGAGAAATTTCAAACAAATTTATTTTAGTATGGTTTAGGACCACCTTTATATATATATAAGACGAAAACCATAAAAGAGAGTTGACTCCCCTGTCTCCCTCTTTCTTTCTCTCTCTGTCCACCCCACTAGATGACCATGATATAGGAGTGGAACTTTAATATAAATACTATTAAAATTAGTAATAATTCAATCCTTCATTTGTTAAAATAGTATGCATACGTTGGAAGTGATTCCGTTTCCAGAAGTTTTTTCCCAGAGGTCAGTAAATTTATTCTACTAAACTGTTCATCTAAAAATGCATATATTTGATTTAAAATAATTATTTCTTACGTCTCTACTATGTTGTGTTCTTATATGAAATACACTGTATTCCTCATTTATGTCGACATATTTAACAGTTTAAAAAATAAATAAATAAATAAACAAATAAAATGAAGTATAACGACCCTGGTCGAATGCTTTAGTATACAGGGCAAACAGAAATAGAACTTTTTCTAAAGCTTAGAAGTCTGATTGCACACCCTCATAGCAGTAAAAAAAAAAAAAAAAAAAAGCAACCGAGTCAAAAATCGAATTCTACCTATAAAATAAAAACCTGTCAGGGCCGGAATCGGATGATAAGATGAAATATACCCCAAAATTTCTTTGAATTTTAACATACAGCAGTCCTGGACTTTAACTAAGTTAAAACTTAAGGTAAAAAAGGTCTTTTTTTTTTACCACGTACACATGGGAAAAAGCATGATGTACGTGTGAGTCTTGCGGCTTAACGCTCAGGATTGTCAGTTCGATCGGGGAACTACTGCTGCTCATCTATAAGAGTGGCTTCTATAAATGAGAATAAAAACAGCCATCGAAAGATAACCATGACTCGTACTTAAACCACATACATAAACCGCATCGCTCTTCGCGCGGGTAAAAAAGGGGCGCGTCCTGCTGAGGTTGGAGCCCTGGCCTCAGTGTTCGAAAAATCAGCTACAGAGCTCAAACAAAAACTACTAAAATGCAAACAAACAATACAGATAGCGACATTTAACGTGAGAACCCTAAATAGAATAGGTCAACTATCAGAGCTAACTGCATCAGCCGTAGAACATTAGATAGACGTAATTTGCATACAAGAGCACCGATACACGCACACCGAAGAGATCAAATATCACGAAACTGGTAATGGATGGATGCTGGTGACTGTATCGGCATGGAAAAACTCTGTCAATGCATCGGTAGAAGGGGTGGGAATGCTTATAGGACCCAGAGCGTTAAAAACACTGAACAGCATTGAGAGAATACAACCTAGGATGATGGCCGCAACGTTTAATGGCAACCCCAAAGCAACAATTATCTCCTGCTACAGCCCTACCAATGTTAGCGAAGAAAACGAAATAGTCACCTACGTAGATCTATCCTCCCTAGTACGTAGCATTCCGAAACACAACCTGTTAGTCATTGGCGGAGATATGAATGCACAAATCGGGAAAAACAGAAACAACAAATACAGCCTACACAACGCGTCAAACAGGAATGGACAAAATCTAATAGATTTCATGATAGAAAATAGATTAACATGCCTCAATACAAACTTTCAAAAAAGGGAGGGGAAATTATGGACCTACACATACGCGAATAAGAGTAAAGCACAGATAGACTACGTCCTTATAAACAGGAAATGGAAAAACAGTGCGATGAATTGCGAGGCATACTCCTCTTTCGAGGGTGTGTCCTCCGATCATCGAATAGTTACGGCCAAAGTACGACTAAGCCTACGAAAAAACGCCACACGTAAAGCGACAACCAAGCACTATGACTGGGCTCTACTCAACAACAGAGATATTAGAGATAAATATGCATTAGAATTAAGAAACAGATTCGAAGCACTACAAGAGAAGGCAGAAAAAGGTACCCCAAATGACGAATATGAAAATTTTGTAGAAGCACACCTTGAGGCGGCATCAAAGTGTATTCCAACAAAACCTAGAACTAAATATAGAGTCCCTTGGGAAACGTTAGCGGTTAGAGAAAAACGTGCACTCGTGAAAACTGCCTCCAAAAGTTATCAAAAGAACCCAACAAACACAAATGCACGAAAACTAGAAAAGGCACAACATCAATTAACAAGAATATATCTAAAAGAACAGGCAGAATACATACAAAATCAGATAGATAAGATTAGAGACTCGGTGGAAGATAGACAATCCAGGATAGCCTGGCAAACAATAAACGAAGTAAGTAGAAGGAAGAGCACAGCCAAAGCAAAATTGAAAGCTGCAAGCCAACAAGAAAGAGTAAAACTGTGGGAACAGCATTTCAAAAATCTACTAGGAAGCCCACCGAAAATAACGGATGAACCGATCACCAGAATTATCAGTAAGCAATTAGACATTAAACTAGGGCCTTTCACCAAAGAAGAACTCGACTCGGTTCACAGAAGAATTAAAAATAGGAAAGCTGCAGGGCTAGACGAGATCCCTCCAGAAGTGTGGAAGACTAGACAATTCGATGATATACTGCTCCGGCAGTATATAATGCAACGCTGTCTATAGTCAAAATAGGATAGAAAGATGGACGAAGGGATGCATCCTTCCTTTCCCTAAAAAAGGCGACCTCGGACTAGCCAAGAACTACCGAGGGATAACATTTACATCCATAGCAGCCAAAATCTACAATGCCCTACAACGAAACCGCATAGAACCCAAAATAGACAACATCCTTAGGAAAAACCAAAATGGCTTCCGGAGAAATAGATCCACAACCTCACAAATACTGACCATCCGTAGAATCCTTGAAGGCGTTCGAGCAAAAAACCTTCAGGCGACATTACTATTTGTCGACTTTACCAAGGCCTTCGATTCTATACACAGAGGGAAGATGGAGCAAATCCTACTAGCATACGGCCTACCAAAAGAAACCGTAGCAGCGATAATGATTCTCTACAGAAACACCAAAGTGAAAGTACGTTCACCAGATGGAGACACGGAATACTTCGACATTGTTGCAGGAGTACTACAAGGAGACACACTAGCCCCGTACCTCTTTATCATCTGTCTAGACTATGTGCTTAGGACTTCGATCGACAAAATCAGAGAAAATGGCTTCGAGCTGACTAAGAGAAGAAGCAAAAGGTACCCCGCAAAAACAATCACGGACGCCGACTACGCTGATGACTTGGCGTTACTAGCGAATACGCCTAATCAAGCATAGACACTACTGCATAGTCTGGAACGAGCCGCAGCTGGCATTGGCCTCCATGTCAATGCAAACAAAAGTGAATATATGTGTTACAACCAAACGGGCAACATTGCCACACTAGACGGAGCCTCTCTGAAACTAGTAGACAAATTCACCTACCTAGGAAGTAGCGTCTCATCAACCGAAAAAGACATCGACACACGACTGACGAAGGCATGGACAGCTATCGATAGGCTCTCGATCATATGGAAGTCGGACCTAACCGATAAAATGAAACGCAATTTCTTCCAGGCAGCGGTTGTGTCGATACTGCTATATGGATGCACCACATGGACGCTAACTAAGCGGCTGGAGAGGAAACAAGACGGAAATTACACAAGAATGTTGAGAGCAGTATTGAACAAGTCCTGGCGACAACACCCCACGAGACACCAACTATACGGACACTTGCCCCCCATCACGAAAACTATACAAGTTAGACGAACCAGACACGCAGGACACTGCTGGAGAAGCAAGGACGAGCTCATAAGCAATGTACTCCTGTGGACCCCCACATATGGATGTGCAAAAACAGGACGACCAGAACGAACTTACATACAGCAACTATGTGAGGACACAGGATGTAACCCTGAAGACCTGCCGGAGGCGATGAATGATAGGGAGAAGTGGCGAGAGAGGGTCAGGGATATCCGTGCTGGCGGCGCGACATGATGATGATGATTATATATATATATATATATCAGTCTTTGTAAGGCTTCCTTCTTACAATTTTTAAGGAA